>OY744544.1:50778324-50818324 GCA_963556195.1 Sepiola atlantica
GTTAAATTTGATGTCAAATGAGAACGGATTCGGATGTGACTCACTAGAAAGAAAATGTCATAAATCCAACATTCAAATTATTTAAATACTCATTTGCTTTTATCCGCTCGCCGTCGCTTCGCAATTTAATTCTTATTCCCTAATTGAAATCAATGAAACAGAACGAATCGATACGAAAAAGAAGACAACACTACTAATATTGCTCCCTCCTCTCTCTCGTTACGAACACACTAATTAAGCATTAGAAATTGAAAAATGATTACGTAATATTTAGTATTCGAAGCATAAGCAGCAGAAGTCGATGCCAACGGCTTAAAACAGAATTCTGAATTGCTGACCGGTATCAAGCTTTTTTAAAGTAGCATCCGCCGCCGATACTCAACTTACTACATATTTTAACTTCTCTTTCGTTACACCGTGACTCTGACTGGAGACACGTGCGGTCAGTTTTATTGTAGGGATTAATACGAATTGAAAAGAAATATATGTAAGAATAAAAATAAAGATTTTTCATTATTTTCTGGATTAGAATTGCTCAACTTTTTGCTTGCTTGTGTTTGGTCACTTCTAACGACAGAATTTCAGTAGGTTTGCCATGCCATGTATCATAGTCACATGGTAAATACTACTACCATCACTAATACTACTATTAGTACTACTACTACTAAAATAATAAGTATGTATAGGCTTTAACATTTTTTAAATCCTCATCTCAAAAAAATTAGTAAGAATTACCCTTGGTATGCTGAATTGAGCTTTGAACATCAGAATACTGCTATGTTTACTACTACTACTACTACCTTAATATTACCCTTAGTATTACTACTAATACTACCCAAATATACAAATAATAATGATGAAAAACTTGTAATCACCAAAAAGTATTCTTCCTTCTGGTTTTTACATGAGTTTGTGTGAACATCCCTTGGATAGCGGGTGTGTCATGAGAGGATGGGAAACTTGAAACATTCCTACAACTACTCGTAATTATAATATTAGATATCGGCCCAAACTCTACAGTACAATTACATCAAATTTAGCGAAAATAAATCTTCCGATACTGGATGCAAATAATATTTACTATCTTGCATAAATAAAACCTCCCAATACGTCTGCAAGTACTAGCGTAACAGTTGGTGTGTGTATATATATATATATATATATATATATATATATATATATATTAGTAAATAACACGGAGTGTTTTTGCTTGATGAGACTTTTTTTATTTCTTCAATATTCCGAATGGTCCATTTAATGTTTCGGTTAAATTGCTGTATGTAAGTTCCATGGGTTTCTTGTTCGATTTTCTTTCCTTTTTTGCGAGTACTTTCGATTGGATTCGTCAACTCATCTTCAGGCGGTGTTAGTTTTGGTTTCCCAAAAATATGTCTTTACCGTTGAGTATTTTTATTATCATAACGGCCAGTAATTTACAACTTAAAAGAAACGTCTATAATATTGAAATGTTACATGAGAGCGTGATTACGTTCTAAGAGCGTGCAATATTCAGAAGTTTGATTGCTTAACCGTTAAGATTTTAATTACGTTATGAGCGCGTTCAAGATCGTAACGTATAATTGCGTAATGACTAAGAATTTGGTAACATTTATTACTATGCTTGACACTAGTTTCTTAATTCACATTATTGATGTTGGGATGTTTAGTTCTTATGTAGATGGCCTCTAAGAATTGTTAATATTTTGGTGTTGGTATCGTAGTGTATTATTTTAGTATTGTTAACTAGTATGTGTCTATATAAAGAAATCTTGTTTTTTAAGTGTTGGCTAATGGAGCTAGTGTCGGAAGGATGTAAGGTGAGTCTTCGGGAAAGTGCTGTAGTAGTATAACCGATGTAAGAATTATTGTTATTATTATTGTCGGAGATACATTCTCCTATGGGGCATTGAAACTGATATATTACATTGGTTCTTCCTAATGTAGCTTGGGTCTGATAAGTGTTATTTTAAACTACATGGTTCGATGCTTTCATTTTTTGTAATAAATGATGAATCTTATTTTATTAGCAGAATTGATGGGAATATGTGGCAATGTATTATATTTTAAAGAGCTTTTTCACCCAATTTAAAGTTCGGATGCATTTGGTTACAGTAAAATAGGTTTATTTAGTGGGGATTATTTAGCTGATTATTCCCATCTTGTGAGTGATATGAAGTATATAGACTATTATTTTCTATCTAATTTACATGTCTGTTTACGGTGTGTCGAACTCGCGATGAAGATTCGATTGAAAAATAAAGCTATTAAAAAGCAGCTTAAAAAAGAGTCACTCTTTCTCTAAATGCTAACAAAGACATTAAACTATTAGAGTCGCTGATTCACCATCGGTTAAGATAGGGCGAGAAAATAAATAGAGCTAAGCAATGGGTGAATTGTTCAGTTGATTAAAATTACGGCAGATTACTAGAATTCATATGTTTTTTTATTAAACATTACTCTATCGTAAGATTACGGAATATTTAAACATTCATTTTGAATTATTATGGTATATAGACAAACAACAACGTTGATTCCCAAACTTAAACATTTTATATACATACATACATACATACATACATACATACATACATATCCATAATTACCGGTTGTCTATGAAAGCCTCTTAGGTGCCTTTAAGGAAATGGGTTCTACGTCTAATGCATGTAAAAGTTCTTTTTTGTTTGTTTATTTTTTTGCTTGAGACTTGTTAGACTTCTGATCAGCTGCATGAACAAACAATCCTAGTAATTATATATTTATTCACAGTTGTTTGTTGGTGCGCGAAACAATTGGCAAATCACACTGAATTATGTCGAAATTCTCAAAGAAAAATAGGAATAAACACTTGGTTTTTGGAATTTAATATACCATTGTTTTCTTGTATATATATATATATATATATATATATATATATATATATATATATATATATATATATAAATGATAACAACATTCATTTTGCTATTACACTTAACTGCAGTTGTGTCTGTGTGAATGCATTTCATTTTGCATTGGTATTTGATTGTGTTATAAGTATCCGTATGGAGTTTACGAGTATGACCCTTAAACTAGTTAACTGTTAAAATTGTTTACTTATTCACCACTTGTAAAACTACGTCGCTATGTTTTCACTGAAGCAAAACAACCTAGTCAACGAATGCGACACCCATCACCACAGGAAGTATTCACAGTAAAATTGTACAAATAAACAAAAGCGCCGAACAAACAAGTAACGTTATACCCCGTTTTTCATAAGAGCTAAATACTTTCGAGCGTGATAAGATGTGTAATTATAACAAGAACGTGTAATTGCAAAATGCATCATAATATTTGTACGTTTTTATTATGAGAATTGCGCGTGACAGAACGACAAAATATTTGTTCAAACATAAGCGTGACGGACCAAAGAAAATCTTCATATGAGTGTTTTTCAACTGAGTAATTTGACTGTCTTCATGACAGTGAGGGGAACAGCGTTATTTTAGTGGCTTTAGAACAGATTGTTATTGCTGCTACTATGATGATGGTAATTGGAAATTGTCTATTTGGAAACTGTACATAGGCAGATAAAATAGTTTTTGGAAGAAACTGAATTGAAATGCATTTATTGTTCTTAATGAAAAATAATGATAAACAGAAAAAAAAAACGAATTGTATCAGACATTGTTTTTTAGTAGAGAAGCGCATAATCACAGGGATTCGATTTGTTTATTATATATATATATATATATATATATATATATATATATATATATATATATATATGGGTAGATAAAAGGATAAAACAATCCGACGGGATGAAATTAAAAATGGAACTGTAGAAGACCTATAAGCTCAACGTTTCGCCCGATGTGATGTGGGCTTTTTCAAGAGCGGATGAAAAGTGTTCTAAAAATGATAAAAGACGGAAAGGTCATATAATTGGGGGATATATATAGTGCTAGGGTTTGAATGGGAGGAGATATACGCAAATATGTAAAGTGTCAGAAATAAGTGTGCAAAATGTCAGCATATAATTATACATACATATTTTCTTTTCTTTTTTTTGTATTTTAAAAAAACATATGTATGTATAATTATATACATATATATATATAAATATATTGTTTGAATTAGGCCGTGATTTTCAATTTACTAAGCAAGTCACCCATTTCTTACTAAGTGTTTGCCTTTTACGCTCACCCGCTCTCGGTGTGTCTTGTTTGACGCAGCGTACTTATTTCATACAGCACGTATTACTCTCGTTTCTGTGTCTCTCTCGCTCTCTGTTTATTAACAATAAAATATAATATAAAAACTATAAAGCAGCAGATCATAAACAATAGGAAATATCACCAGCGAATACTATGTAACCTATAACTAGATAGAAAAAGACAGATAACGAGAGAGAGAGAGAGAGAGAGAGAGAGAGAGAGAGATAAAGAGGGAGAAAGAGAGAGAAAGAGAGAGGTGGTGTTGGAAGGAGATATACTGAAAATAAGACTAATTTTGATTTTGTCTTTTTAGTTTTATAAATTTAATGGGCTTTGGGAACTATCTTTATATTATTGGGATAATTTTAACAACTTAGGAACTGTCTTGCATCATGGCAAATCATTCGTTGTCGGAATAAGGTAATGTTTGATTGAGACCTTGGGACTTATTCTCTCAGTCATTACCTTTTACACCTGGAGGGGGTTATTTCCTGTCGCCTGAGGCGCCTTTACTGACAAATGCGGGCGTGTAAACTTTAAAAATTGTTAAATTCTGAAATTTGTTTGAGTATACAATACTATTTTTTCACTAATTTCTGTTGATGATGTTAAACTAGTAAAGTTGAAACATTGAATACAGTTATTCTGTCTATTCATTGTATATCCAGCTTTTAATGCGCACACGCGCACGTCCGCAAAAAGACACGGATGAATGATTTTGGGCCTGTGTATTTTGAAGATGTTTATTATAAGAGAGTGATCTCCCAAAATATGCGGATAAAAATATGTAAATGTATGCATATATTTATGTATTTCAATAAATATGCAAATATTATAGATTTGTCCAATATTTAGCTATTTATTAGTGTGAGTCATTAGATATTTCCTACTATATATGTGCCGTAATTAAATGTCCATTTAACATACACATGTATACAATAATGTATGCATATACATACATATATACATATATATATATATATATATATATATATATGAAATATTAAAATAATTAACAAATGTTTTTTTTAATTGTCACAAATATATTCAGAAATAGTAAGAATCCTTAAATTTAGTTGATTAAAAATGGAAATTAATTAAATTTAATAGAAATTAGTTAAATTACAGAAAATGTGTTTTACTACTATATTAAAAAAAATACTGAAGGTTTTTTAATATAAAATAAAATAAAATCGCTATTTCAAACTCACGCGTAATAATAGAGATGTTTTGGCGCATCTAAATATCTTGGAGAAGATATTTATACTGAAGCGTCGCGGACAAATAAAGAGGCAGATCGACAGACAGAGACATAGTGATGTGTGTATGTATGTTTCCCGTGGCTACATGACATGCTTTCTATATGCCCCTGGAAATCGAATGACATACTATGTCACATTGTCTAAAAGAATATCGAAAGCGTCTTTTTAATAATTATGTATGTTTGTTTACACTATTTTGGGAAGTGATGGTGGCTCAGTAGTTAAGGATGCGGCCTGGCAACCTATGAGTGACAAGTTCGAATCCCGTTCGTGCCACTGAAACACTTTCACTTTGTTGGCAACGTTCACGATATCAATCAAGAAAGAATTATATCTAGAATGATATTGGAGAAACCAATGCCAGCAATAGAATCATCTGATTTATACGAAATGAATGACCTGATCTTTTTAACAATTTAATATCACTAATGTGACTACGTGACATATACGTTTTGATTTATTATTTTCTGTTAATCTATTATTTATTACAATGAAAACGAACTAAAGGTTTTCAAGTCAAAACAACTCCCATTTTGAGTTTACTTAATATGCAATTTTTTCTATTCTTCTCCCAGACACCATTTTTACACCACGTGACCAGTTTTTCTCTACCTGTATTCTTCATGTAATCAGCACTCATCCGTTTGCTTCAGCCTACTTGCTGATATGACATGTGCATCTCTTGGTTTTTGATTTCTTATAAATGTAACAGTTAAACACTCGAAAGTTTTTTATTAAATGAACTGTGAAACAGATAGGGATAGTTAATAGACAGACTTTTTTTATTTTATGAAAACAATAAAGTAAATTATTTTTATTGACCCACTTCGATCTCTATTACTTGACTTAATTACATTTGAGGCAATATAAAAGAGTATATTTTTAGATAAGGAGAGACGTGTTTTGTAAAGCCAGTTAATGTTGTTTTATAAAGATAATATCTCAGATGATTATCTCTGTTCTCTTTCTCTCGCTCTCTCCCTTTTCTCTGCAGCTATGCGTTTGATTGGGATGATATACACTATTGTTCATAAAGGACAATTCCAATCTTTAGCTGTATAGTTAGTTTTATTGACTTTCACTGTTAATTGTCAGAGGTAGAAAGATAGATAGAGATGGAAGCGGTATAAAATAAGAAGGTGAGAGGGATGTACAGAAACTTAGTCAGAAATGGATGATTTGGTGAGTAAATTGCAATCTAGGATTAATTAGACACTTAAAATGGATGTTTTTAAACATAACTTAAACTAAATACAAAGGAATATTTGAGCACATATTTTGCCTTAATAAATATATAGTGAAAAACTCTTAAGAAAATAAACGTTGATAAACGTTAATTAATATGATAATTAATAACGTATTAGACATGTAAATATGAGAAGGAGGTGAACCGATGTAGACGCATTTTCTAAACAATACAAAAAGGAAATATATTTTGTCTGTATTAAAACACATAACAAAGAATAAAAGAACTTTGTGTTCGTTTTTTACTCTGTCCGTGAGAGAGGAATATATTTTGGTATTTCTATCAGTTAAAATGGTTTCTAATGTCATTTTTTCTTCTGATTTTTATTCGACTGAGTTTTATGTTGTATAGTAAACCGATTTATGTTTCATGTGATTCCCTCATTTGAAGGATTGTCGCTCTTCGTTGCTGACCTTTAGTTGTGCTTTTAAGCGAAGATTTGGAATGTTTATGATGTTCAGCTTCAAAGATGATGAATAAATGCAACGTCTACCCTACATACTTAATGGGGTAACAATGAAAAACACACATCTCTGAACTCTAGTCATCTGTTTAAAATATTATTTAATACTGCAGACTCTATTAACAGAACTAACATTCAATAATAGTGTGCGTATGTGTGTTTTTTTCGCCTGTACGTAATTTTGATACATACACATTTAATTATTTTTATTTATTATTATTCGAATATAAATTAAAGATGGAAGTAAGAAAAACTTACACCAATGAAACAAAATCATTAAAAAGATAAATGTTTAAAAATACCAGCTTTGTATGAAGTTGAATTGAACGCATCATTTTACTTGTTTCAATTGCATTTTATAATGCTACTTCAGAGAAATAGTTCATCATGTCTGTATTATTCAAACAATTAAACATACAAGATCTCATGTGTGTGTGTGTTTGTTTCGCCTATTGTTCACTTAATAAATACACATTTAAGTATTATTTTACTTCCTATTAATCAAAAATAAAATAAGGGAAAATATAACGATTTTTTAATCCTATTTTTCTAAATGTACACATGACTATATTTTGATTTACGCTTCTCTAAACCTAACACGGCAATATTTCTCCATCCGGGCAACGCCAGGTAAACACAGCTAGCATTGCATATATCTACATGTAAATACACACACACACACTCTCTCTCTATCTCTCACACACATCAACTCAATAAATAAACTTGGAAAATGCAAAATCTAACACGTAAATATTTATATGTACAGTTTTGCATTTGAACTATTTATTTAGTGTTTTTGTACAATGAGCAATATCTTCTAAAAAACAATGCAATTTAAAAACATAACTGCATGCTAATACTATTACTACTCACAATTATTATAATCAACGCGATTAGAATACTTTTATTAAAAGCCAAGATAGACAAAACCAGCAAAAAGTAAAATGTAAACTCTGTTATCAAAGAAACCAAACAATAAACCACATCAGAACTAAATGCCACAGTTGGCCAAAAATGAATAAAAATAAACGTGACTGAGTGGGGAAAGTTATTTAATCGGAATTGTATAAACGACTACCGTTTGGCATCCCCAAGCACAAATACAAATAAAGCAAGCATAACTCTGAGTCAAAATATATTAAATATTTAAACATGCTTATTACATCTATTTTGTGTGGGTGTTGTCTTTTTACTATCAGTCCATTGCTTGTCTAATTACCATTACTTTCTCTGTTTGGTTGTTAACATTTGCTGGTCATATTTACCTTGATGTATTGTATTCATTTACCTAAATTAAGAAAGGGTGAACTTTCGCAGGATACCGACACGTTGGCTATCAGAGGAGCTGTTGTCATCATGACGCGTACATTTTTTCTGAGCTCCATGGTTTTGAAATTTGTTTGGCGTCATTTTTCCATTGTGTTGTTAGTGTACGCTTGTTAAGCTAACTTACTTGTGTACCCCTCAAAGGGATAGAGTGTATCTATCCCATACGTAGAAATAACAGTGAACTATAACACACATGTGTTTTCAAAATAGAATGTTGATTATTATTTGTTTCAATGGCTGATAAGTTTTATTTGAATGTAGATTTGTTCAACATTTGTAGACGAACAAATCATGGAAGTTAAGATGTTTTACTTATTTATTCTTGATGACATTAAAATTTCTAATCGTGGTGGGTTTATGGTTTTGTCTGAATATGAAGAGAGAGAAGTGAAAGCACACAATCATCGACACGGTACGTAACATATTTGAGGACTGATTCATAAATACACAAAATGACTCTCACAAACAGATAATGATTTAATTATTTCTAACTTTGTAAACGCAAGAGCAAGTGTAAATGGTTACACTTTTAAATTGCTATATTCACCCGGTATAGACAGAATTACAGCATGCCTCTTCATTTATTTTATGATTATAGAAGCTGTCAGTGATAATTCTGAATGATAGAAAATGTAAAGTCAAATAATATGCTGCCATAGTAAAAATAATGTATTTCCTCAAATATATTCCTCGGTTTGGCAACATGAAGTCAACAGCAGCAAGTGCACGGAACATATGTTACAGATGATGAAAAGCCAAATCAGCGATGTGTAAAACTCAATGCAAACACGTGAATAAACACACAAGTAAAATACATGGAAACTATGAAAATAGCACTAACAGACGCTGTAAACTATGCTTAGTGAAAAAATAGCTGTATTCACATATAAATTTATTAAGTCGAAAAATCCAATCCTATATTAATGCAGACATTAACAGTCTTACTAACTAGAAACACACAATTTGTAAAAATTAAGAAATACACCAATCAAATCATAGAAACACATAAAATAAAATCAAAATAAAGAATAAGACATTAAAATGATCATACTTAAAATAAATAACATAAAAATCACAAAAAGTTAACGAACATTTTAAATCTCAGAAAAATGTTAAGCAGTTAATTTTAAACAATCTCGTTAAAAACTAAACGAACGTAAACATACAAATGTAAAGGTTCAAACTGGATGCCCCATCCCATATCGACCATTCTTAAAATATAGAAATAGATAAAAATGAACGAGTAAGTCGCACTACTTGAATGATACAAGGCAAAACACCACCAAACACAATGAGCTGTTGAGTCTATGTCTCCATACTTATATATTACATTTCTTTGAATCCAGTAAAGGACATCTAGCCAGGGGAACTTGGCTTATAATATTTAGCAGCATAAACTAGCTTTTCTTTCTTTCCTTCAATGTACTCCGGTTATTATTAAATAATGAATGAAAAAAAAATATTATGATATTAAAAACGCCCGTGTTAATTATTTGTAATTAATAACGACTGAGTGTTTTTCGCCTATCAAATGAATCATAAGACGGTTCAGCCAGAAAGAAGTTTTTATTCCGTAAACTTTAAGAAGTAGATACTAGACAGTCATTATCAGGGTCGAAATAATGAATTGGTCCGAAGAAGGTAACCCCGAAGGAACGCGCAAAACAACATCAATATAGCAGTTAATACAAGTAATAGCTGCTTTCGTTTTACAAGCACTACCCTATCCCACCGTTTCACCATGCATCTTGTAAACTCTAGCTCACTTTACCAACATGAACAAAAACATAACTGCCAAATCTTAGTTAATAACACTAAATTATACATTCCGAAACCAATTTAAAAAACAAATTAAAAATACTCGAAGCTATCTACATAAAACACAACAACCTAAAATTAACAACATCACATATAAAACCAGTTGTAACATGTTAAAATGTTTAACGTAATACGATGTTGTTCTGTGATGCCATCCGGAGTTTCTCAATTAAAAATCGCCAACCACTTCCTGAAACAACGCGGAAAACGGTCTCTGTGCGTTTCTCCACCGTCTTTTTAAAATTCTCTTCTTTCTCCAGCTTTTTTGTTCATTTGCATTTGACACCTGAAGGGGATTCGACGAAAGTTCGATAACGTTCGTAAAACATGTGAAACCTATGGAATATTTATTAATTTTTTTTATTTTAATGCAAAGAAGACTATCAGAAAAATTAGAAAAATAAAAAGGTATAAATAAGCAGACGAATTCTGTTATTTTTAACAATGTTTGCATGAATGAGAAAATTCTGTCTAAATACACACAATATATATATATATATGTATATATATATATATATATATATATATATATATATATATATATATATATATATATATATATATATATATATATATATGTTAGCTTAAGATCAATATAATTTGAGCATTGTTCCAATAATTCAAAACCGAAGAGCATTCGACGTAAGATCGTTTCCACGACATTTTGGACATATTTTATTGTTCATTATTTGTCGTTATTCTTTAATAGTACCAATACGTCTTAGTCAGTGGTTTTTATAACATCGCGTACAGAAGTTCTATGAAAAGATGCATCAGATTTCAGTGCAATTGATTCATCACGACTGACGGGATTATTCGGAGCAAAAGGAGGATAGCGAATTGATTAATCAATAAAAACATTCAAAACATTCAAAGTATTCATATATAAGTTTAATCGAAGGGGAGACAAATATCATATGTGTAAAAATACATTAGTGAACATTATTCAATTTAAATAGGATAGAAAAGTGAATGATGGTAGCATGGACCTTTATTAGGAGCGATAAGGTAATTTTTCCCAATGATCAGCAAAGTTAGGATATCATAAAATGAGATAAAATAAAATAAAATGGAATGAAGTTAGATTTGATTTATGACATTGCTATATTGGGAAATAAAGTAGTAAAATCATAATTATCGCTGGTAGATGAAAGCCAATAATAATAGTAGTTTGAAATAATACAAAAGGATGTGAATAATTAAATAATACAGTTAGTTAAGAAATTGATGAAGAGAAAAATAATTGATAAATGAGAAAGAGAAAATCGAGTAATATAAGAAGCTTAAGTGTATTTAATCTTATTTTATATATAAGAAAAAGTTCGAGTGTATTTTTTAGATTAATAGAGATTGAGACAATTAGAAAATAAAGTCTACACGATCCGGAAGTATCTAGCAGTAACGGTATAGCTTGAAAATAAAATTATATTCGCGAGAAGACACGTGTCATAATTAGTATATTTAAATAGTTTTGATAGGTGGCTGAATTCACCTATAAACACCGAATGGGGATAAGAAAATTGATAAGTTTTAACTTTAAAGGGAATTTAGGATATATGAGAAGATCTCGGTGATAAAGCTATAAAGAAGCAGGGAATTATACAATTTAAAATTAAAGGAAATATACTATACAAAGTAGCTATAAAGTATCATAAATAAATAATATGTATGTAATAAATTTATTAAAATATTAAAAAGTATTTATATACATACCTAATTGTAATAACTTTGTTAAAAATATTTTTTATTAAAAGAAATTAAAATTTAAAAAAAACAAAAAACAAATTACTGATTAGAAAAAATACATAATAGTAATTAGAATAACATTGACAAACAATGAAATAAGTAATAAACATTGACAAGGAATGAAATAGTAATAAGAATAATAATTATTAGTGAGAGGATAAAATGTAACATCAACACCAATATAAAAGTCTGTAAAAATAAAAATAATTAGAAAGAAGATCAATCGAATTTAGATACACGAGGACAGTTAAATGTATACATATAGATGTATACACCCACATAGAGAATTTCATACTTATAAGTACATATATAAAGATACACTTAGACAATACATATGTAATAGAAAAAAAACTAATTTTCTTCCTATCTATACATGTACAACACAATATATTTGCACAATACAAAATATAAAAATAAAAACAAAAGAATAAAACACATAAAAAAATAAGCACAAAACTATTAAGAAATAATATTCAGTCCACAGTAAAGAATTACTCAGAAGAATATGAAACGAGGTGCACTTGGTGTAGGTAAAAAAACTGTCAGAATTTGTCCTTTCAAAACAGCGACAATGTTAGGGTCGATTGGTTCTTAGCATCTGGTTATGTCTTTTGAAGATTATATATATATATATATATATATATATATATATATATATATAGTATCTCATAATAATTAGACTATATATGTATATAAGAAAATAATGAGACTATATATATATATATATATATATATATATATATTCATATATATATATATATATATATACATATTCATATATATATATATATATATATATATATATATATATATATATATATATATATATATATATATATATATATATTATAAAATAATGAGACTCCTTGGGTCATCTACACCACTCGGGTTAGATTGTCTGAATTAGGAAGAAGTGGGTTTGCAAAACATGTTAACTATGCAAAATGAAAGCATACCATTCGAATTTAGTCGCTGTCTATTCGTTATAGCCCCAGTCTCTCTTTCTCTCTCTCCCTCTCTCTCTCTCTTCTCTTTCTTCTCTCTCTTCTCTTCTCTTTCTCTCTTTCTGTATCATTCTATTCTCTCGTTTCCTCCTGGCTACGGGTTAAATGTTTATACCACTTATTCTGTTCTCCTAATAATAGACTATTTTATTATATTCTTACCCATTTAGATTGCTCAGATGTTACTCTATCTGAAATCAGAGGTCTCGATTAGTGGCTAGCGTCTGCGTTTGAAATCTACGAGTTTATGCACTCGCTATATCATGCGATACTGATTAATCGTAAAACAACGAAACAGCTCTCTGTGAATGCCTATATTATATCAGACAAGATAGCTGCTTTAATGAGTTAGTAACATCTATGTTTTTCCTCGAGGGAACTTTTATGTAATGTAAGTTCCTATTTTTATGTTTTTTTGTTTGCTGCATTATAATAAATTCTCTAAGATGCAATCTTTGGATTTCTGAATAGCACATGGTCGACAGATCCTGAATTGACATATTAATTTTGGATTTTCGTCTATCAGCGAAACTGTTCCGTAAAAATGTACAGAAGATTTTGGATTAACAAAAAAATGAACAGAAGAATAATTAAAAACTTGGTTACTGGAATTCAGCTTAATTTTGTTCATTCATATATGCTCTGTTTTAAATGTTAGTAATCATCAAGCTTTTACATTGAAAAGTTTGGAATATAAAAAAAAGACATATACACACATATTTTCTCACATCTCTCTTTCTCCATCTCTCTCTCTCTCTATCTCTCTCTCTCTCTCTCTCTCTCTCTCTATATATATATATATATATATATATATATATATATGTATATTTGTGTGTATGTGCTCCGTACTTCTTTAACAGTTGTGCATGTGTGTGTGCACATACACATTAGTACGTGCATGCAAAACAAAACGGGATGGGGATAGTAAGGTGAAGAAAGATAGACTAAGAGAGAGAGAGAGGGGGGAGACATACAAACCAAAATAGAATGCAATAACAACCAAATAGACATATGTATATTGAGAAATTAGAGAGATTGATAGATAGATGGCGAGTAGAAAACCGCACGCATGTGAGTACATAGCTGAACTCAATATAAAGGAAATTCAAATGACAAGGCAAAGACCCCACACGTCGTCAAAATATCCCGGAGGATCTAAATGAAATACACATGTAAAATGTAAAATAAATTATGCAATGTAAGACAAAAAACAAGATGGCGTCGTTCAATCTGCTTAAACTGAAACTGATTTACAAGGAAAATGCCTCAAGACATTGAAGTCGGAAAACTTCTGAGAGTCGGCGCTTGAACACCAAGACAGAATAAAGATTACATTAAAAATAACTTTCTACCCATTTCGTTGAGGGGAGATTGTCAATGAACATTGCAGTTTAAAACTTCTGAGATATTAAGGATGCATTTGCTTTTAATTAGTCGTCACTATATTTAGTTGCATGAAAAATTAATAAATGAAAAAATATAAGTAAAAAAAAGAAAAAAAGGGGGGAGGGTTAATTATCTAAGAGTGAAACAAAAACATGTGTTATGTCCATTTGTGTTTACCTTCGTATGCTGTGATCATCTATATCTTTGTTAACGTCTTTCTTACATATGCCATTCGTGGTAAAACAGATTCGGCCAATATATAGAGGACAGCCATAAACCAGATGAGCTCCAGATTATAAACCGCACTGCCCTCCCGTTCGAATAGGCACTGCGCTCTTTATCACTTTCGAGCACACCCTCTCTCATGCATCTGCTCTTTTTAAAAAGTAGCTCGAGAAATGAAAACACAAACTCAAATGTAAAATCTAACACGTAATTGAAATCTGCTGTAAGAGATATGAATTCTTACAACTAACGATAATATATGATTAATTCTGTAAGAATATCTAATGTCACAGATTCTGTAAAGCAGTGTTTCTCCACCTAATTCCTGTCGCGGACCTTTTTATCTAATGCGAGTTTTAATGGCCTCCCTCATATCTACTTGAGTTCTTATCGCCTCACCTGCCCTTACATTTAACGATATAGTATGACATCAACACCACTAACTCTAGTTCTAAATCAAATAATACTATTATTTACATAGTTATTTTATTTGATAAACGCATTTACTTACCTAATACAACTATGAACGATTTATGAGCAAACGGATTAATTCCTATTAAATTTTCTGTTAATTTTCTGTAATACAATTACAGAAAATTAACAATTACAAAATGGAAAATAACATTGAAAGACGAGTTAGTGAAAATAAATCTTAATTTCATTCAGACGAAAAAATTATAATGAGAAAATAAGTTATTAAATTAATAACGAAATTCGCTTAATAATAAATGTAATATTTTAAATAATGATTAATAATTACAATTAATTATATCTATATTTTGTATATCATGAATTTGATCATGCTTTTCGTGCACCTTCCATTTTTCAATTAAATGTGTCCCCTAAAAATATCTCATTGCACCAAGTCGACCATATGAACATCGTTATAGAATCTTTATGTAGCACGAAAGATGTATTGAGGAGGAGAGGGTCCATTGTATGAAACAATTTAAATGTTTTTAAGGGTTTTTTTTACTGAAAGGTGTCAAATGAGAAACACTAGGAAGTCTGTGGTGTGTCTAAATTTGATAACGGTTTGGTGTATTAATCGGCTTATCATGTTGTACGGTACACTTATCATTCAAATTGACTTTGTACATTTCAAGTCTTATCTTCGTGAAAGTGATGTTTAATGTTCAAATTCAAGTAAGGCACAAAACACGTATGTCAAATGTTGAACTCTTTATTTCTAGTGATTGTCTTAATGTTCTGAAAGGGAAGTTTGAAACTATACATTTCACGTACCAACATGGCATCCTTTTAGAATGAAGTTCCTGAAAAAAAAACGTAGACAATCTCGGTACTTTCACGAAAACTGGGTTGTTGAAATCGATGAATCACTCTTTCATCTATTTTCCCGTTTATATATTAGCAGTTTTAAGTATAATTAATTAGTCGAATTTTTTTACCTCGCCTGATTTAGTAAAATAATATTTTTAACTACATAAATCTGTACATAATAAGAATGTTAAAATCTAAAGGAAATTTAATAAACAGTTTGTGTCTGCATTACTGTAAATTAACCTATGTAACGGTTCTCAAGTCTATTATCTTATATTCATACATTTTTATTTTCTAAATATTGAGAAAGTTTTAGAATTTACTACCAATCAAAATATGCGTCCGGACAGACTTACTACTACTACTATTATTACTAAAACTAATCTTAATAATAATAATAATAATAATGATAATAATAATAATAATAATAATAATAATAATAATAATAATAATAATAATAATAATAATAATAATAATAATAATAATAATAATAATAATAATAAACCTGTGTAGTATCACAAATAAGATACTATTGACTATTTATAGGCTGAACCAAAGAAAACGTAGGTATCTTGACATGAAACTAATTACGATGCACAATGCACTACACCCAAGGCTATGCCTGATACAGGCCTGGCAAACATGCGACTGGGGTCCACGCCATGTAAATACCAAAAGTACTACTAAATAATAATTACAAGTAAAAGTTGTAAGAAGAATTTTATTATTAATGCCCAGTAATTAGCAACTATACATATTATTAGGAAACAGCATATAATAATTGATTTATTTCTATCCAATTCAATGTAAAAAGTACAAAAATATAAAAGAACTAAATTCACAAAGAATAACTTTATTCAGTTTATTCACTTAGACACATTTTTGATATTTCGAAAATGATGAATCAATTTGTTTATATTGACTACTTGATTACGGAAAATATAATGACACAATACAATCAGAAAGCAAATTCAACATTTTACAAAATAAAATACTTCATGAACAAAATAGTGTTCGGAGAAACAATTTTGATAATATTTACAAACGTTGTTGTTTGTTAGATATACAATTTGTTTTTACAGAAGATGAAGAAAATATTTATTTCTTTATGATACAATAATACATATTATACAATGTCTTAATAATAAAATCAACTTACATTAAAACCAATAAAATGTATGTGAAGCATATCTGATAACTGCTTGGAAAATCTATTTTTTAAGCAATTACGTGTGAACACCCTGAACAATTAGCAGAAAAACGAAAGAACTATTTTTCTAGAATTTAGAGAGGGGGATCAGTTTCACATATGAATTTAATGTAAAATGATCTCCCATTTCCGTGCCATTCTTGCAGTTTACTAATTTTGTTTTTGCTATAAGAGATAAATCTTGTGAGTTTTTTTGGGGCGGCGCGAGTATTAGTTCTACTTCTTTTAGGGGTTTATGTGTGGTTTTACGACCTTGCCACTCGAACTTAGTGTGATTGGTAAACCTATTTTAGTTAACGGCTCTAAAAAAAACTAGAACGGCCCGGTAATATGGGATCATTTTATGTTAATTTTATATACAAAACCAATTCCCACTCCAAATTCTTAAATGATTTTTTCTTCTTTCCGCCAGATTTTTCAGGGTGTTCACATGTAATCGCCTAAACAAAGTAGAATTTCGTTTATTCTCAGATTTAAGTTACAGAACAAAGCAAGAATATATCCTATTATTAAATAGTCTAACAAGATGTATTGTTGCTAAAAAGAAAAGGTAACTAAAAAAAGAGCTTGTTTAAACATACATAAAAATTTCAGACCAAAAATCAATTTCATCCAACTTTTCGGCGAGTACAGAATGAAATCGGCAATAAGATTAAATACTCTCTATAGTACAATTTGAAGCTTTAAAAGTATTTAAACTTGTTAATTTAATGTTACTTGAGTTATTGACCCCCCTTCAGATGAAATAACTTTAAGTAAAATGTTCTGTCAGTTTCTGATATGCATCATTTCAATATGAAAAGAGAACAATATATTTTTCAAAAATTATAGTTTGTTTGATTCACCTAAGGCACTAAACGTTTTGAAATTATCTTAAAATATTATTTATAACATAAAAATATTTATACAATTTTAATGACAACATAATCAGTATTGATAATTCGCAATTTTCCAATCAGATATCAGATATGTTTCATATTTCCGCCTTTTTACATATATTTTCTTTTCTTTTCTAGTAAATGTAAGTTTAGTTTATTATTAAGACTGTGTATGATATGCATTATCGTATCATGAAAACATAAGCATTTTCTTCATTTTCTGTAAAAAAACAAATTGTATATATAACAAACATAACAAATTTTGTAAAAATTATAAAAACTGTTAAGAAACACTTCTTGCAGAAATAATCCAATTTTTTCTAGAAATACAGTCTTATTATTTTGTTATCTAATTTATATACGTATTTACAGTGTGTAGGGAAACACTATGTAATTTAGCTTATTGGGGAGAGTCACTTCTTTCTGTAAATGTTCACACAAACGATATATTTTTAGAGGGTGGCTGGATCGATATCTAATTATAGAGGGAGAGAGTGAAAGAGAGATAATTCGTTAGAGATGGTTCTCTTTGTGAATTAGAAGTTAGAGCTTATTAAACAAAGTCAAATTTAAATTGTTCAAACAATTATTAAACTAATATTATTTTAAGATGTATTTTCACAATTAACTAATAGAGCAATAGGTGTATAGAAACAAACGTTACTTCGCCCAACTTTAGTAAAAATAATAGATGTGTATATATGTGTACATATATAAATTTAAATACATATATATTGAATACATATATGTAATATATACATCCATTCCACACCCCCCCACACACACCCACACACACACACACATATATATATATATATATATATATATATATATATATATATATATATATGTATATATATATATATATATGTATATAGGTGTAAGATCTGCGACTGTCAGCTCGACGGTTGAGTTTCAATCCTGACCTGAGGTACTAACTGGTCTAGCCTCAATGAATAGTTGTGATACAGCGAAACAGTCTGTATGTGAATGACTATATGACGCTCCCTCCCTGGGTAGAGCTTATTTGTAAGGATATCGCCAACTGCCATTAGCTTTAAGGTATAGCTCATTAGGTAAAACTAATTCGAGCTCCCGGCACTAAGAATGTGTACATTGAGATATTACTTACATTCAGTCAGTGTTGTATGATGGCGCAGGGGTAGGATCGCCGACTGTCAGCTCGACGGTCGAGTTTCAATCCCGGCTTGAGGCACTAACTGGTCGAGCCACATTGATGAGCTGTGATACAGCGAAACAGTCTGTATGTGGATGACTATATATATATATATATATATATATATATATATATATATATATGCCAGATCCCGAGAACTTTTGTTTAACACGTTTGACAATCTACTTTCTTGCCTGTCTTTAGGAATTAATAATCTTGCTTCCTTTTTAATGTGGTAATTTCTTGTAACCGTGTCCATAAAAATATGGGGCGGCATAATGTATGTAAGAGGGTTTACCCCCTCAATAATTTAGGAAGCGCATAACTATTAGCTTTAACAAAGCTATTTTCATTAACAATAAAAACAAACGGAAAAAATTGTAAGCGATAATTCATCCCGTATTCGAACAGGTCCAATTCAATTAGTTCGGAATCAAAGAAAGAGCACACGTGAATGAAAACCAGTAAAGCGCTACAGCCCGGAACTTAAAAGGTATAAATATTAGAAGCAGACATTTCAAGAGATATTTTCACCTTGGGTGGAGGTGTTGTAATGGAATATCGGACTCCCCTCAGTCACTAAATAAGTGAAATAGTCTGGACAATAAATGCGACCACGCACAGTAGCATGAGCCATTCGCTTGTAGTCTGTTAAATCTTATTAGATTACTTGTAATTACTATAGTGTGTACAAATATGTACGTTGGAATAAACCGACTATTTCAAGATCTTGCTACTCTGGGTTATTTTGTTATTTACCAAGTTATATCAAATACATATATTAATAAATATATCGCTCTTATTTTTTTATTTTTCTTAATAATCGAGCACTCTGAAGGTCCCTCCAACTAATTGAAAATACACACACATACACCCCCGCATATATATATATATATATATATATATATATATATATATATATATATATATATATATATATATAGTTTTAATATTGGATCCCGACGTGAAGCAGTTGCTTGTAAAAGCACGCTAAAGAGCTATGATACAGTTTCACAGTTTGTGCGTTCCCATGGGTGTTTGACGCTTTCGCGCCTTTTTTACTTGAACAAAACTACTTTGCTTATTTTACACATCCATATTCACACAGATTTATTTTTATGTAATTTATTGTGTACTTCAATTTTCATACGTTTTTGCTTTTTCTCTTCTTATTTTTTTCAGCAAACTGGAAATTATCAATGCCTTTTTGGTTCGAATCTTATAGAAATAGCGGCTTGTGGGAAATGGTTGGCTTTATCTGAACAGGCTCGCCTGGATTTATTGCTATTACGACAATTACGTCGTTTGATAATGTAAGCCACGTTGGAATATGGCCGTTATACGACAGATTGTCTCGGCGCTAACTGCTCAGCGCAATGAAAATTGGCGCGAACGGTATAATCGATGTCTACTAACAAGGCCATGCCATGTCATTTAAAACGAGTTCCTCTGGGAATTTCGGAATAGCTGGCAGGTGCCAAATGCTGTCCCTTTCATCCCGGTATGTTTTTCTCACCTTCGAATAGCTCGGAACTAGGCCAGGTGAGAAGATTCAGGGACCCACGTGTGAAACAAAAAGAGATTTGGGTGAGGAAGAGAATTGAAATTTGGAATGAAGGAAAACCTTTCATTTATGATGATAGAATATGCCTTCTGCATTTTAGCGCACACACAGTTTTAGGTAGTAAAAGGCAGAAGGTATGCATTTATATATATATATATATATATATATATATATATATATATATATATATATATATATATATATATACGCGGCCAGATGATGGAGTGAGGCAGTTACTTGTCCAAGCAGGCTCAGGAGCTGCGATACAGCTAAACAGTCTTTAGATACTATATATATATACAAGTTTATTTAACAGTTATAGACATAAAAAATACTTTTCAATCAGTTTTCACAAATAATTCAGTCAACATTTTTTTAAGAACAAGTAATTTGTGGTAATACAACAAGTGCTAGCTGTGACTGTCTTTCAAGGGGGAATAAGAGATTTGCGCTGAGCCTAGCAGGTTTCATGAAAGTAACACTAAAGTAGAGATAGAATGACAACATCTCCTTTTTTGCGAAATCGGTTGTAGTGAAGGGCAGAGGTAATCTCCCTCACCAGATTTCGAAGTCAATTTTGTACTTTGTCAAGGCAAGAAAAGGTTGCTTCGAGCCGCACGTTGCCAGATATGTCAGCAGAACTCAATCTAAGGACGTATATGACTCTTCTATTAGTAGAGGATTGCATCTGAAGTCAGATAATGTGCATTTTATGGTTGCATATTGGGTGGAAGCTTACATTTATTGGTACTTTTGTAGGCATTTTTAATATAGCGTCTAATTTGTCAATCAATGATGTAGTTTGGAAGAGAATTATTAATGAGAGTCTGTTTAATATTTCTACGTTCTTGATGTAGAATAGTTTGGGAGGAGGGGATTAGTTTGACGCAGGATAATAGCGATTTTATATGAAACAGGAATAATCTATTCTAAACAAAGGGAATATCACTACAAGTTGTAATATCATTTAATCTGTAGCCGTATATAGAAAAAGGAAATATGGAGATAAACGGGGATATATAGCAAGCAGAAAAACAATATATTTTGGCTTTGTTTTTATTTGTTTAAATTTAATCGGCTTATCAAACTTACTTCACTCAGAAAATGGTTAATACGGTAATAAATTTATTTCGACCAACAGTAGCAGCCTTTTCAGGGGGTTGCTTTTACTTATTTTAAATGAATGACACCTAACCTTTGTTGTACTAAGTGAAACTTTGAATAACTATTTGCTACGTTGTAGTATTTTAGGTCAAGCACGAACACATCTTCATATATGAAAACATGTAACAACCCAATGCCAGTATTTCGAGCCAGTCTACGCATATACAACAATGCGCACATATAAATGCATATAAAATTGTGTGTCAGATATATTTAAGGGATTGAAATTTTACAGAATGTTTAGGTAAAAAAATTGAATTAGATGATAAAGTAAATAGAATTACAATTGAGCACAATGCAGTCACCACAGATGCATATATAGAAAGATATCTTGCTTAAATACATTCAGTATCTTAGGATTCATGATACAATGAAGCGGGAAGTATTCATAAAATTATATAAACACAAAATAAGACACTAGAAATATTGCATAGATTTCTATAGTGAAATTGTGTTTCTGGCTGCACAAATACCCATGGTTGCTAGTAACCAGTCCATATTTCTCGAAACAGGTTTGCATAAAAGAAATGGAGAAAAACGTTATGAACCCATTCTATAGAATACAATAGGTTCATTACACCTGTCAAGACGAAAATCATCGTCTATACGCCTCTTCACTGCACATGTTATTGACAGCAAAATAAATGGATTTAATCGATTATTTATAAGCAAATATAAACATTATTATTCAAAGCAAAACGTTGTTCATCATGGGGCATTTTTTATCGAAGTAATAATTGCAGATGGATGAGATGCGAATGCACTGCGGGCAAAAAGGCTCTCTCTTTAAAGGCAACTCACTAAAAAAAAACGTCATTTTTTACTCATATATTAAGTTTTTATACTGATAGTTGTAAAGACAAAATTGCAAAGGTATACTAAAAAAATTCGTTAAATTGAGGTCAATTAACATACAGAACTTACACAACTTTTTAAAAGAATCCTAAATTAGGGCAATCAACCTAAATAAAACCCGATATTCGGGTTGATTCCCATAATTAAAGATCCTTTTAGTCGAAAAATGTTTTCATATATATATATATATATATATATATATATATATATATATATATTAATTTTTTAAGTTTAATGTTACTGGTAATACTTACATTACCGATTGTTATCCTATGATAGAAACATTTTCTTTCTTTGAAAATCAACGGATCAAGAATAATGAGAGTTCATTTTGTTATTGCACTTTTGAAGATTTAATAAATATTGCAATTGTACAACTTTTATTTTCATCATATATTTTCTGTATATATATATATATATATATATATATATATATATATATATATATATATAATATTTATTTCGCCGGCCACTTCAACCAAGTCTTCAGGCGTGTTTCCAGAAAATATTTGTTTTATTTCGTTTTCTCTCAAAATTTCTTACATTGTCTCCCAGTAAACTGTTTTACGCAACTAAGAATTGTAAAGAGAATGTTGCGACAATTTCTCCCTCACATCATAATAACTACTCCTACCACCTCCAGTATCACCGTGGACGAATTGTTTATGGCATGATGATGATATGAACAGCGTTACTCTGTTTTCCGTTACTTACTATAGATTTTCGATCAAAATAATGACTTCTCCCTGCTTTCTTCAACATTCCAGTTTTATGACTATACGAATAGTAGCTTTTTAATACTTCCATTCTCCCTTCATTATAATTATTTATGCCAATTAATATTTTTTTCTTTTTCGTTCATTATAATTTTTCCACATCCTATTATTTATGTACAACAAAATAATAACATTACTTGGTCAGTTGGGTTATTTCTTATTTAGAACTTGGATTTTATTCCAGAATAGCAGATTACGCTTCAGATTCTATTTCCGAACGGTTTACATTCGCGTGTCCGCTACGATTTTTTCTAAACTCATTTCTTACTGATGTTCATTTATTTAGTTCGTTTTTAAGGTATCATTTTACTTCGAGTACGGTACTATAAACAAGACGTCCGTTTATATAAGTTTCTAGATTATTGTTATTCTATTACTATTCTGACTCTTATTTATAATTGTATTGTTGTTTTTTATATTGTTAGTGTTGGTGCGATTCTTATTCTTAGTACTATAATGTTTTACTAAACATATTATTATTAGTAGTAGCAGTTGTCGTAGTAGAGTAGTAGTAGTAGTAGTAGTAGTAGTAGTAGTAGTAGTAGTTATAGTAGCAGTAGTAATGCTGCCACGCGGAGGAACTTTTCATAAGTAGTTTACAAAAATATAATTAAATATAAGTTTTAAGATGAATGTTGGTATTTGATTATTATTTGTACTATTTGAAAGCTGAACTCATTTCACTGTAAGTAATTCAGGTGATTAGAGTAGGATTTAACCATGCTCTATTAAGGGAGGGAGTTAGTCTGTATTTAAACTATAAAGAAGGGAGCCCAGTCCCTCAAAACTAGGAGCAATCAATTTAATTTACTTGAAAACAATACATAATTATTTTAAAGTATTTATTTTAAAATATTAGCGGGGGTAACTTATATAGCCAACTATAGGGGAGGCACGCTAGCCTCAGCTCTAAACTTAGATAAATCGCGTTTATTTACTTATTTACAAAAATATTTTTATAACTATTATTTGTCACCTTCATATAAAAACATTATTAAATCCTAATTATACTCACCTAAATTACTTCCATTGGAATGTTTTTTCTACTAATTCTTTATACTCTAATATTTATTTAATTCAAATTTAATAAATATTTTATATTTTTCCGGGGCAACGCTGGGAGGCGGGGCCTGCTAGTTTAATATTGAGTGGTTATATATAACTTTATCTAGTAGCTTTAAGCTGATCAGTGCATTATATTCATTTTTATGAAAATCTATATGCTGACATAGTTCAATTCGAAACGAAGTTTCAGTTAAAATATCGTTATAATTGGACACAAGAAAAACAGAAAAAAGGATTCAAGGGTAAAGCTTGGTCACGTTTTTGGTGCAAATCTATGTTAAGTCGAAACATGGCAAAAATAGCTTTAATCATCGTTGGAGCAGGGGAAAACTTTGTATTGTGTGAATGAGAAGATTGGGGAAAATATATGAACGTTTAATGCATAATACGTAAGAATATAAAAAAAATACAAGGAACATTATTTATATATATATATTATATGTATATATTAAATACATATGTAGAGTGATAAATAATGAGTCGATGTTAGGATTACATTAGTTAGAAAGCTCTCGAGAGAAAGAAAAAGAAACATAGGATACAGTTTAAACGAGATAACAATACGTAAAAGTTTATGACAGATTAAAACGAATAAATAAGATAAAAATAATGAGAGGGAATAATATATAAGAAAAAGAAAAAGTAAAGAATAGAGAAGGAAAATCAGATGGAAAACCATTGAGTTGAAAGAAAAAGTTAAAGAAATCGGATGTAATGAAACATCTAAAGAACAGGAAGAAAGAAATTAGATAAAAAAAAGATGAAAAGTGATGAGAAGAAATATAGATGGAAAGAAAAGAACGTAAGACGCAATTTATACATTAGAGGAAACAATAAAAAAGGAAACAGAATGAAGACATAATCAGAAGATTAATGAAGAAAACATGAAAGAAAGTAATACGAAAAGAAGGAGAAATAATAAGGGTCGAAAAACAAAGAAACAATGAAACAACAAATAACAAGAAATACTAGATAAGATGAAGAAAAGATATATATAAAAAAGGAAGAAGAGAAAATATAAAAGAGGAAATAAGGAAAATACAATGAAAAAGCAAACTAAATAAATAAATGAAATATTGAAGAATAAAAGGAAAAACTAAACACGAAAGAAAAAAATGAAGAATATATGCCATAATAAATAAAAAGAATAACAACGTGAAGTTAGGGGAAAAATAACATTAAAGAACGAATAACAAATGAGAAAATAAGGAAAGAGAGAAGGAAATAGAGAAGATAATTGATTAATAAATATATATATAAATAATTCAAAAGAGACGAAATCCAACAAAAGGATTGTTTGAAATGAAACAGTGAGTTTGCACAAAGTGACCTGCGGCCTAAAGGCAAAACAGCTGTAATAAATAATCAGTCTGATCGACGGTTTGCATCGATTGTCGGAGAAGCGAGAAAGGAATGTGATTCCCATAAAGATTTACGTTGGCACAAAAAAGAAAATGATTTATTTATGGATGAAAAACACGAAATCAGTGCAAACAGTCGATATTACATTGTGCGAACATTCGTGGATTACAAGCAAACCAAACTGCTGATGTACCAAAACGCACAGGATGTTTATAAACACACATCATTGTTGTGCGTACATCTGTTCGAGTTCACATTAAACCTTGTAAAAACTATTCTCAGTACAAGCAGTTGTGGGATAATCGGGGTACATACCTTTGATAATTATTTCTCTCGTTTATTTCAAAATTTATTTCAGGCGGCAGTGTTGGTCTCGGTTGGGTTTTCCGACTTCTTATTTCCCTTCTCGCTTTTCTATAATATATAAATACTATAACATGATTGTGTCTCAGCCGCCTTCTTAGCATCTCGGTAGATTGTAGATAATTACATTAAAACTCATAAAGAGACTTGTCGAGTTTAGTTTTCTTCTCGTTTAATTACTTTTTCCCATCAAGTTGTCTATCGGTTCGAAGGCTGGTGCTTTATTCTTATTTCAACTTTTGCGCACTTACCATATCTAGACGGTAACGCGTGTGTAGAACTTCCTATTATTGAATGTTAAGTCTAAGGCAATGGCTGCGATAGTTTTGTCATTTACTCAAGACTATCTCACCCAGCCCTAAAGTAGATCGCGAAAAAAAGTGGCAAACAAAAAAGCTCGCTGAGTTCGTAACCAATGCTACCACGCCATGAAACACTTCACCTTAGGATTGACCTTTTTCCACACAAAAAAGAATACATTGCATCTATTTTATCACATGTCTCAGAGTTGAGTGAGGGATTGATACTATTACACCCAATTTACCAAACCTCGTATGAAAGTGGATCGCATACTAAACCAACTGAATTCGCAAATAGCATGGATTAAATAGCTAGCTGGTAAGCCAACTTAATTCGCAAATGGAATGAATTAAATTGCAAACTGGTAAGCCAACTGAATTCGCAAGTAGCATGCACCAAATGGCAAACTGGTAAGCCAACTGAATTCGCAAGTAGAATGAATTAAATTGCAAACTGGTAAGCCAACTGAATTCGCAAGTAGCATGCACCAAATGGCAAACTGGTAAGCCAACTGAATTCGCAAGTAGCATGCACCAAATGGCAAACTGGTAAGCCAACTGAATTCGCAAGTAGCATGAACCCAATGGTAAACTTGTAAGCCAACTGAATTCGCAAGTATCATCGATTATTTCCTTTGAGTTGAATGCAGTAGACTAACATGTGTTGGTACGTCGAAAAGTTTCCGTGGTAGTTATGAAAGGATAGAAAGACCAAAGAAAAGCAGACCGATCCATACTTCGAGTGAAAGCATCTTAAGCGTACAACATTTTGAAAATGCTTATTGCCACTTAACTTACAGAGAAAAGCACTGAGTATCATCATGGATAAATCCTTAGTAACGACTGTAGTTGTAAAGGTTAAGAACAACAACAATAATAGGAGAAGCAGACGAAGAAGAAGAAGAAAAATTAGAAAAAGAAGAAAAGATAAAGTGGCTTTTAAAGTTGTCAAGATAACTATGAAGGCCGCAATCGCATATGTAGAATTTCAGCGTTGCACTAAAAAAACGGAGCTATATGAAAGCGCAATTTATGATCTCGTCTATATTGAACAAATAATACTCAGCATTTTTGATCGTCTTGGTCGGAAACCTAATTATTCTTTTGAGTCGTTGGTGAAAATTGTGCCTGATAAATATATGGACGCTGCAAGAGAATTAAGTAAATATTGTTGCAAATAAAATAGTACTGTATCATTTGGATTATTTTGCCGTGTATACTTATCTTTGTTGTTATTTCCACAGCGTTTCAGCCGACATATAATGTTCTTCACGTGCATTTTTTCGAATCTGAAGATCTTCATGTTAAAATCGCAGATCTATACGAAATTCTACACTGAACGCTTTATTTAATTCACGGTGGTTGATTTTCCGCGTTCCGTCAGCCATGAACAATTAGAAATGTTATATAATGATTATATCATTTTTAGATAGTATGGCTTTTCAAATCAGAAAGACACTCACTTCTACACGGTTAAGGCTAACGCAACGATAAGAATCTACTTCTTTCGATCAGATAAAGTGTTCGGTTCGAAATTCTAGTAGGGTCTTTGAATTCTACATGAAGATCCCTAAGTTCAGGAAGATGCATCTGAAGAAGGTTCGAAGTTACATCAGTAGAATAGTCGCGAAAATAACAACCAAAGTAAGAATTCTAGTCCGAATAATCGAAATAATGAAAATTATCAATGGTTATCTAAAAGAAATTCCGAAACATGAAATCATACTCAACTTTTACTTTAAACTTTAAGACAATTACAAAGACATGTTGGGGGACATTCAGTGAGTAATTAAAACCCTCAACATAATGAAGTGTGTCGTGTGGAATTGGTGCAATCGATACAGTTACCATTAAATCATTTCGGATTTGTTTCGATCTAACTATATACCAATACTATTAGACAAGTTATTAACCTTCAATTTATCCCGGCTAGCGTTAAAATAGAAACGTGTTTTAAATAAAGGGTATCTTATAGATCAGTTACAATAGGCAGTGTATTTATCATTAAATAACATAGTTAAAAATGTGTATGTGCCGTAAAATAGAAAAGAGTATCGAAAACCATAAATGATATTGCAAAAAATTGCATCCTTTATAAGAAGACGTGATTCTATGTAAAAGTTACCAGATCATCATGGTGGAAAAAGTGGTTACGAAAGAACCAAGTGAGTTACAACAATAATGGAATGGAACGGAGAATACGAGAAATGGTGGAAGTAGGGATAGGACGTTACCAATATTTTTTGCGATTCCAATATTGATTTTGTTCTAAATTCCCGATTCCGATACAATTACCGATTCAGATTCTTTATTTTCGGATTACCGTAAAATCTCGTATAATTTTGAAGACGTAAAAGTACACTTGAAAGGGTGTACACCACACAAGTACACAATTCTAATTATTTTTTCATAAATGTTTTCCCCGTAATTGATCGAAAATAGAAAGGACATTAAAGATGTATTTCTCTTTTAAAACAAAGTCGATTTGCAGTAGTTCGTGGTAAGTCGAAAAAGGTTATTTGAAGTTTTCCATAAAAAATACACATAACGGACCAGGTTCTATTTTAGTATTTGTTTTTAAATAGTCTAGCAAGTAACGTATTTTAAAAATAAAAATACAGCAAAAAGAAAAGAAAGAAGTAAAATGAACAGACAGCTGCCCCCTTTCTCTTCCTTTCCGGAATATTACAAATTATATCGCGTTGATGTTCATTTCTAACAAACGACTTGTCCTGTCTACATTATCGAAACATCTAATCACTACATCCGGTATCGTACCCTCAAAGAAGTATTGAAATGTAAGTTTCACAAAACTAAATTCAACTGTTAATGTGTTAATGAAAATGTAACCGTAAGTTCGTAACTAAGTGAAATTATACTAAATACAACAATAATGAAAACAACGTAGTTTCCCCTGACAATTCGGAAATGTTTACATAGAAATACGCTTTTTTAAAAAACAAATACGGAAAATCACTTACGTACATTACACAGGTGCACACATTACATGTTTTTGACGGTACATTCTCTTGACTAACAACTATAAATATGAGTCTAATTTTATTCTAATTTTATGTCATAAAATCGATTTATAAATGTTAACAATTCACAAAGTCACTCTTCTGGAGGGTGTACTGATATTTTATCTTACATTCTGGGTAATAGTATCCGCAACATGAAGGTGTTTAAGCATCATCCTCTCTACAAATACGCTGTTTATTTGTACATGTTTGAACTGTGCTATTCGTAAAGAGAAAGTCATTACACTGAGTCTTGTTTATCTGATGAGCTCAGAGTGGTAGGTGCTAATCAAATAAAAAAGGGCGCTTCGAAGGGATCATATGGCCATATGACGGTTGTTATGTCTATTTGAAATTATTCTATATTTGATCTTGGAATTATTTGTTTTTTGAAAAAGGATACTGATGGCTTGGTTCATGTTTTCAAAGTAGACGTCTGCTCGTAAATTTAAGGTTAAACTAAAAAAAACTTAATTTAGACTAAAATTAAAGACGGGGGAAAATCCTTCAATAAAAAACAGTTATTTAAAATTTCAAATATGTATTTTACACAATAACTGCCTAACATAAACCGCATTGTTTGTCCTAATAACAATTATAATTAATGTTTAAAACGTACATACAATTGAACTGTTATCCCTACCCATCGGCACCCACTCTGATACGACACATCATCTTTTCTGACCTCCATCAGCGAGAGTAAAATACTTTAGACCGAAACAATTTTAATCTCTAATCAGTGAGGGTTATCAACAACTTTGGGAAGGATAATTTGTTATTATGTTCCTTTCCCATATATAAATATATCGACTGTTTGCACTGATTTCGTGTTTTTCATCCATAAATAATTCATTTTCTTTTTTGTGCCAACGTAAATCTTTATGGGAATCACATTCCTTTCTCGCTTCTCCAACAATCGATAAATACACTCGTGAGTAGGATAGAGTATTGACGTATCATCCACATATCGCAACTACATTGATGGTGTTAGTGATGTGGATCCCAATGCAATTTTCTCAAAGTATTCCATGTATACATTGCCCAATACTGGGGCAATAGCGATCCCATCATGAAGTATGTAGTATCTCCAAAGAAAGTCAACATCTCCATTATCGGGATACAGATGCGGTCCTCTAATGACGGACATGCTGTTAACTAATCCTCGTACCACCGTCAAAGTCTCTCGTCAGTGGGTACTTCCGCGAACAGACTTACTAGTCTAGACACACCATCTGGTTGGAAAAATAGGGCATTATTGATTTTCCCCATGAACTTAACAGAATTCTTGACATACGATGAAGATTTGCCTATTATATCTACCAGGAATCGGCTCAATGGATTGCATGCTTAACCTCAGGCGCTGACAATGGGCATTAATGGAATAAATACTCAATATATCTAATTGTTTGTGTCTGATGAAACGATAGCAATATACCGATAGATTAAAGTGTTCAGTTCGAAAACTCGTACAGATTCCCTTGTTCGATATATAAATTGCCGAGTTCGAAAAAAACGAGCCTGAAGAAGGCCGGCGGTTATATCCAAGATCAGAACAATAGTAAGAATAATCCAAATAATGAAATATGTTGTCTTGAAACAAATAAAGTGATTTTTTAGGGGGGGGGGGGCTATACTCTATCTTTTAACGCTTTAAATAAGGTCCAAGCACCTCAATTATTTTAGAATATTTTACAATTTATTCTGTTGTTTGCAACCAAATACAATATATTTTTCTCAGTTTTAGTTTTGGGAGGAATATATTTTAAAACAATTATTTTTTAGAAAGTATTTATTCAGTTATTTTCAAGGAAATAACATCGAGTAAGGGGACTAGGTTCCCTCCCATATAGTTTTAAAAACACTATAAGGCCTCCCAGCCACAGCCACTATAAAAACGAAAAACATGAAAGTGTCTTTGTTGTTGTTGTTGTTGTTTTAAGTCTCAGATGTATCCATATTTTTTATCTTTTTTTTGCCACCCAGGTTAATGATACGGTTTAAATAAGTTTATTTTGGCGGGGTCGAGAGAGCTGCTTCCACATAGACTTAGCATTATTGGTAGGGCTAAAGAAAAGTTGTTGATTTTTTTTCCTACCCGGTTAAGGAGGTTTTTTTCTAAATCATTCTCTCCCCCCACACCAAACACACTATATTTATTTCCATTTACCAAAAAAAAAAAACTGGTTATATGCCACTTAAACTCTATTTTGTGAAACACTGCCACGGAAATGGGTGATCATTTTACTTTAAATGTTTACGGTAAACTGATCCCCACCCTAATTTCTAAGTTATTTCATTTTTATTTCCTCCAGGCTTTTCAGGATTTTCATACGTAATTAGATAACACAATTTAATTTCTTTTTTCGGAAAGGGTCCTCATCTACTTTAAAATGTAGATATCATTTTTATTTTTATTTGAAAAAAGTTTTACTGTTTCTATCCAAAATTTTAATAAACTCATTGTTAGATGTTCATCATTTCTTTTTCACTTGGAACATTTTCTCGTATATATCTACTTGCGCCATTTTAACTGTGCCATTTTAACTGGTTCCATTTTTACAATGCTATTTTTCTGGGACCATTTTTACCATTTTTGTTATTATGACGTATAGATGTTACTGTTAGTTTAAAATCAATAAATACTTATTATTTCATCATTAGTACCAGTAATTGAAAGTTAAATTAAAAAAAATTAAAAGAATTGTATTTGGAATCGGAAATTTGGTCCAAATCTTTCATACTCCGATACCGATTACGGTGCCACAAAATGATCCAATTTTTCCGATTCCGATTCCAATTAGTCGTCCCAAGACAAGTTGGAAGACTTGCTGTCACATAGAGTTCAGTTAAAGTCATCGGTTTTTCTTCCCGATCAATCACTTGTAATGCCTCGTGTGGAAACTCAAGGAAGAAGAGCACTCAACAGGCATCATCCATTGGAACGTGCGGAGAGTACTCGAACCTTTGGGTTAGGGTTATTAGCCCCCAAATCCCAGATAAGACCAATTGCCGTTGCCAGCGAGAAATGAATGGTAACTGGTTGTTGCGATAACGCAAACTCATTTGAAATCGTTATCGAAAGAGGTAAAGATTACTGGAAATCTTGAGACTCTTGTTGTCACTCACTCCGGGGAACACCACCAGTTATTGTCAGTGAGCAATCACTAATGAGGATCGTTTTGAAAATCATAGTTAGTAAATAATAATAATAATAATAATAATAATAATAATAATAATAATAATAATAATAATAATAATAATAATAATAATAATAGATAGATAGATAGATAGATAGATAGATAGATAGATAGATAGACAGATAGACAAACTCCAGGAAAATGATACATGTTGAATTTATTGACAAAAAGATGAAACTGTAAATAATGCTATTTACAGTGAAATCAGAAAACTATCACTCAAGAAATACAAGAAGAACTCGACTGCGTGAGAAAAGCATTGAACTGGGAACTATACATATTGAACATATTGTCAAATGATACAGACACCAACCGGACATTTAATGACATAAAGCTAAATCATCTGGAAGATAACAGTGTATACGAACAATCTCATCAAAGCAAGAGCCCATATTTGATAATAATGGACACAGAAAAAACTTGCAAATCCTAGATTTGGCCGTCCCAACAGTATATAGGGTGAAGATCAAAGAACGGAATACAAGCTAAACAAATATATGGAACTTGCTAGAAAGCGTAAAGGAATATGGAACCTGAAGGACATTCTGTAATACTAATAGTTGTGAAAGTGTTAGAAACATTTCCGAAATAAAACTTGAGAAAGACAAAGAGAAATGGGGAACAAAAGGAAGGACTGCCACCATGCAACGTACACCACTGAGACCTGAAAGAAAATCGTCGAATGCAGAATCCAACCAACATAATCATATAATCTCGAAAGGTGAGTTGAATAAAAGTAGAAGAAAAGTTATAGAAAAAAATATTAAGCAAGTCCCAGGGAACAAAAAATGCCAGAAGCTAATAATATGATAAAACGCCATCCTTAATTGCGATACCAGCCTCGTTTTGTGCAACACAATAAAGGATCAAGGACAAAGCGAGAAAACAGAGCACCATTCACATCTCCACTGGATAGAGACATATAACACTGGAACCTTAGGGACGCTTATTGCAACACAAATTCCAGAAGAATCCAACAGTAGTTTCAAATGAAGGGTCCATGGTAAAGGGCACTTGCGATAACGCAAAATTATTTACAATTGTTAGCGAAGAGGCGTAGAATGCCGGAAATCACAGAAACTGTTGTCTCTATGACTCCATGGAACCGCAGTTAATATTGCCAGTGAGAACCACTGATAATGAAATGTGTAAAAACTCCTGGTAATTAGATAATAATAATAATAATAATAATAATAATAATAATAATAATAATAATAATAATAATAATAATAATAATAATACATTATATTTATAACGCCTAAAAACTAGAGGATTATTTATGCTGTGTGTCTGCTTAGAAAGAGAAATATCATAAACCTAAAAATGGCGGTGATTACATTAGGTTATAAAAAATATTCGAGAAAAATAAAAGGGAACATAAAGAGAAGGAAGATAACAAATGACAAAACAAGTGAGGCCGACATACCATTAAGGGTTTCCTGCTTTCATTATTATTAATAATATAGAGTTATTGTGTCGGCAAGGAAAATACATTCAAGATGAAAACTAATAATAAAAGTGATAATTTCATTTTTTCATAGTCATCGTAATTATATTAGCGAACAAAAGCTGTATCAAAGCAAAAGAAAATATAACATTTGACACTAAACCATCAATGCATTTATAAAAATATATGCATATATATCTCACAACCTATTTGATTATACGTATATATATATATATATATATATATATATATATATATATATATATATATATATTATGCAAGAAAGATGAAAGTAAAGAACTCATAATTACAAATACCGATAGTGACTAATACTTTTATGTGAGATAAGTAAAGAAGAGGGAGGAAATTGAGTTATGTTACTGGTTTGAACAAAAACGATAAGTTATTTATAACAACAGACAGATAGATAGATAGATAGATAGCTAGATAGATAGATAGATAGATAGATAGATAGATAGATAGATAGCTATTGATTTACACAGTGTTATGAAAATCAATGGCATAACTTCAAGATTATGTTTTCTATCTGTAAACCTGTTGATATTGTGTGTGTGTGTGTGATATAATGTGTGTGTGTCTGTGATGTTTGTATAAAAGCACTTCATGACTAACCTCCTTCTTCTTGGGGTCCATTTCGTACTCTGTATGCTCTTTGTTTTATGCTGATCATGTTTATTCACCGGTATTTGATCTGTTGTTTTCTGTTAACTTGAATAAGAAGGGCCAACATTCGCAGTATGCCTATCGAGTCACCCATGTTGTTATCAGAGGAGTCTCTGTCGATCATGATGCGCATATCTTTCTTCTGAGCCCCAATACAGTTATATTTGTCTGAGGTCATTTTTTCATATATCCTAAACGTATAATAACTGTGATCCTGTCACAGGGATAGTGTATATCTATCCCCATATCTATGAAAAACAGTGCACTATCAGACACTTTGAAGATGAGTATTTTAAATGCTCCATAACTAAGGTATAAAGTATTTGTATGACTATATACACATATAGAACATAATGCAAAGTATGGCATCGTTTTTCTATAAAACTCTATATATAAAGTTGTAGGTCTTGCCTGTTTGTTTGTCTTCTTTGCAATAACCCCTCTAGTGTTTTAGAGATTGACACGCATAATCACATATATTCTGTAAAACCATAACCCAAATTTGAATATAATTTGAAAGCATTTAATCTGTCAGAAAAAAACAAGTTCTGTGTGGCTTTAACTTCCTAATCAAATACGTACGCATAAAAGATTGGAAGTTTACGAGAGCTATTTACATCCAATTATTTTATAAATAGCAATTAAACAAAATTTTCCCTAACAAAATTACTTATAGTTTTATAACAATGTTGTTCAATTCATAACGAAAACTCTAATAATTCAATTTAACTTTTAAAAACAAAATTTTGGTAAATAAAACAACGACCAGATTTTAAATAAAACGAAACGAAAATGAAAAGACTGATTAGTTCAATCAACTAACAATAATATAAACTGAAACGCACATCAAATAGATTATGAAATATATTTAGTAATTGTATTATAATTATGAGGGAAAAGCTATGATTGATTCATGAGGACTTGTAGAAAAGCGAAATGTGTTTGGGTATCCTCATTAGTTTTAATTGTGAATCTTTAATGATGCAGCCTCGCATTTATGAGAAAAATAATTGAAATTTGAGTTGAGTCATTATTAGAAAAAACTCATCAATTCAACTAGTGATTCAGTCGACCATTGCAACTCCAGTGGATATTGATCTCCCATTTATTCTTGATTGAAAAGATTAATGTGAAATAAAGCACATTACCAATCTATCTAGCTATCAATGTATCTATCTATCTATCTATCTATCTATCTATCTATATATATATCTCTCTCTCTCTCTCTCTCTCTCTCTCTATATATATATATATATATATATATATATATATGTGTGTGTGTGTGTGTGGGTGTGTGTATAATATGGAGGAAGTAAGACAGAGTGTTTAATTTCTAAATAAGAGCGTTTACTAGTTATTTTATGTACGCTATTATACAACCTAGGTTTTTTTTAGTTTTTAAGTGGGCTCAGATGTCAGCTAAGAAACTCTGGATATGAAATCCAATGACTCGTATATATATATATATATATATATATATATATATATATATATATAGTAAGCTATAAAATATATTTATGGCAATTAAGCAACACAGAGGCTCCAGCGTTTCATCCCCGGAGGGAATCTTCAGGCTAAAATGCATGGAATTATTTTTGCCGGGTGTTTTTATATAAACGGCTAGCTAGTTAACCAATCAGATTCTTTGTTGTTCTCTCAGCCAATCGTTAGGCTTCCCACGTACAAAGGTCTTGTTAGTGTTACTTCCTATATCCTGTTCTATTGTTCTGTTTGTGTGCTTTTTGTCGCTCTGTGGCGTAGATGACATCTTCGTTTCTGTAACATCATTCATAAAAAGGGTAGTGGGGACACGAAAATCACTAAATGATTGCGCCATCCATTAAACAGAAAGATAAGTGAGAACCGTGTAAAGCGGATGACATCAACAAATGATGACGTCACTAATTAAAGCATAGAAAGATGGGACAATAGATCATTTATACCGTTTTATTTTGGCGACCTTTGACCCGAGTCATCACTCACTGATTGTCGACAAACACCGTTGAAATCTGATACCGAAGTGAAGCCCTTTCCTGTCTAGTCACACTGAAAAAGTGTGTTACAATAAAACAGTCTCCTTGTGGATGACTACAGTTGAGTTGAACAATTTGGTAAGTATAATTACTGACGACGCGGTGTCATGCATCATTTGGCACAGGCATCATGGTCGAATCAGAGTTCCTAAAAAAAGTGCCTTCTGCAATCTGAATAATGTTCTGAATCCTTGGTTGATGACATCCCACTGTCGCAATAAGACAACTCGTGTTTATACATAACAATGATCCCATTAATTCCGACAAGGCTACCAGGGACTTACATCATACATGATGAATGATGTATGATGTGATCATCAACCTCAATGAATCTCAACCCTGTCAAAAACGTTTGGTCGATTATGAAGCAAAATATTTATGCTGATGTTAAGTGAAATCGCCTACAACATTGAGTCATGTATGATTTAGAAGAAAATGGTTGGCTCCTGAAAAAGTTCACGAAAAAGTAAAAGGAACTGCATAGGCGACTGCAATTTCCTGAGTAAGATCTTGACTCGTTCGTTTAATACCATATCACTAGTAGACGAAACACTCTCGTATTTATTTATAACTATGAGCTCTTCTACTCTGTAAAGACAACCAAGTTCCTACATCATTTAAGATGAACGAGTAATGATACGTAAGCCTCACCCGATCTTAACACTGGCAACAATTTTTGGTTCATCATTAAGCAACATGTTTAAGATGAGAGACGTGAATTTACATCAGAAATTATAATATAGGTGATCATCAAGATCGCAGTAAAGGGAATCTAGCCTTGTACTATAAGAAAACTATTATTTCGATGACTAATGAGGATTTTGATGTTCATGTGTTGACATAATTTATTATGTCAATCAATCTTAACACCCTATGGAATTCTGTTAAATCTGTACTTAAAAAAAATATTTAGCAATATCGATTCACATAAATTCGATGAGTTCTGAATTACACTACTAAGCTATACATATATATATATATATATATATATATATATATATATATATATATATATAGATAGATAGATAGATTTATATATAGAGAGATAAATGATGTATCTCGTATATAGAGCTTAAATAATTTCACTAAAGGTTCAATTCTCTAAAAGTATACTTTTAGTCTCATACTAATATATATATATATATATATATATATATATATATATATATATTATGGTGTGATCTTGTATACGAACTCATCCCACAGTAAGACACACAATGACCGTGCATAATATATATATATATATATATATATATATATATATATATATATATATATATATATATATATATATATATATATATATATATATACGGAATATTCAGTTTAACTGAACTGACGGGAAAAATGTGAGAATGTAGATAGGCAATTTTCAGAAATATTCAGGAGTCAGCAAGCTAAGCAACTGCAATGGTAAAAAGAACAATCAGAATATTAACCGAAAATGGATGCGGAAAATGGATGCGGAGAAAGAACCACAGAAAGAACAAATTCGAATAGAAAAGAAAGTAAAAAAATAACAACACAAATAAATAACAGAAAAAAAAACAACTGGTACAAATGAAGAGATTTGAAAAAATGTTTTCGTCATACCTGACAGAACAGAAATAAATTATTCGATCTATCGAATAGGTGATAAAATGGTAAATATGAAAGTACGTTATAACAAAACACTATTTGGAACGCTGTAGATAATTTAACTACGATCCTGCCAATAAAGTTACGTTTGTTTCGTAATTCACACGATAGAGGGCATTTATAATACGGACTGTGCAAATTGGAGCAGTTTTAAAAAGGTTCGCTTGCTTTTAAGTAAAGTGGGTATGGTTCAACATAACAAATTCGTAAATTATATGTTCGCACAAAAACATCGTCCTTTCATTTTTTAAAAGGTGGAAATGTATTAACCTTGCAAGACTACAGGATTTTTGCTAGTCTAGTTAACAAGCAATGCGATGACTTCAAGTTATCGGAGTAGAGTGCTAACAATTTGAAATGCCTTATATTTGCGCAAAGATTAGTATCCAAGACAGATGCGCAAATAAGAAGATTTACTAATATAGTATTAAAAATGGACCAGACTAAACACTCTAGTATATCACAGAGGACTGCCAACGGTTTATTACGAGTCACGATTCAAAAGATATTGGACAGAGTGGAGTGTCACGTATCAGAAAAATCGGCAACAAGAAAAAAAAGAGAACTTCACCAACTAAATTTGATAATCAAAATAAGTTATCTGCCCCCTAAACCGTGTTTTGGTTGCAGAACAGCTGCATTGCTACAAAGATTGTACATATAAAACGAAAAGTGCTTTAAGTGTGATCGCGTAGAAAAGAATAGTACGAATTGCAGGGTAAAATACATCTTTAGTTTTATCAGAATCGCTAAATATGACGAAGTAGAAAATATCAGGAATTTTTCCTAAGTAAGAATATTAAATAGAAATATTAAACTTGCTGAGGCTCCGATTGTCAATTATAAATCTTCAGCCGTGAAAGAAAATTGCAAAACCGACTTAAAGCGTCACTGGAGAACAAATCAAATTCGAGGGCGAACTAATAACTATAGTTACACTACAAGGAAAAGAATCAAAATTGAAAATGTATGTGCTGAACGATTAAAGTTGCATTTTAGGCAAATATTCGGCGTAAGCGTTCAACTTATGGGATATGCCTATACATTCTTTCTGTGAAAGTGTAAAATCACCCAAAAAGTTATATAAAGAAGTGAAAGAAAGCTATTCGGAAGAATTTAAAAAACATTGTTCACAAATTGTTTCTGGTGGACAAGTAAGTGATAAAATAATGACTGACAAAGCTGAATTTAAAATATATATTCAACTAATTTTTAAAAAGAAAAATGTTCCATTCGCGTCATTAGATAGGTTTGACGAGAACGTGAATACATTTTAAAATGTGGATATACGATAGAGCCAGTGGTTTTCGCCTAC
>OY744544.1:50823324-50858324 GCA_963556195.1 Sepiola atlantica
CAATAAAGAAAACAAAACAGATCAGTCATTAGTGAGAAACAAATCAACATATTTCCCTAACAAACACAACAATACGAAAGAACTAAACACCTACTTTGAAAACCTCTGGAACATCAACCCTCAGAGTAAAACTAAACCTACTAGTAACATAACATCTAAACAAAACCAAGCACTAGATAACATCCTAAATAATAATAACATAATTATAAAAGAAGCTGACAAAGGCAGTGCGGTAGTCATCATGGACAAACATTACTATAAATCGAAAATTATAGAAGTACTAGAAAACAATGATTACTACAAATCAATTAGCACCACCATTGATAACAACACCATTTCAAAAATCACAAAACTTGGCACAATAATATAGTAACAAAAAAAGAAAAAGTTTTCCTAACAAACTTCATGATTAAAACAAACAACTTCTACGGACTACCTAAGATACATAAATCAAATGAGATAAGGTATGCCATAAACACACAGGCATCAGAATATATCAGTGTCCCGAGTCCCAGTGACCTTACATTTAGACCCATAGTAGCAGGACCATCATGCCCAACAAGCAGACGAAGTAACTTAATTGACATATTACTACAACCATTCACCGATAAAGTCAAGAGCTACATAAGAGACGACATACACTTCCTAGGCTCCCTACCACAAATAGTAAATCCCGGGACTAAATTAGTTATATTTTCCGTCAGCAGCTTATATAGCAACACACCTCATGACTTAGGTAAACAGGCAATACCACACTGGATGGACAAACACCCACAAATACTACACCACAGATTCACCAAACAATTCATTCTCGACAGCATAGACATTATTCTCAACAATAACTCCTTTGAATTTAATAACAAAAACTACATCCAGATTCTAGGTAAAGCAATGGGAACCAAAATGGCACGAACATATGCCACCCTAACACTGGCCTTCCTAGAGAAGATCTTGTATGAAAAAATAGAAGAAATATATTGACAGAATATTCAAACTCTCTTCATAAAATATTGGTAAAAATACCTGGATGATTGTTTTATCCTCTGGGAACCCACATGGGGGACATCAATAAATTGCACAGCATACTACAAAACCTACACCCCAAGATTAAATTCACCATTGAACACAGTCAAACAGAACTACCCTTCTTAGATGTATTGATTAAAATTAAAAACACTCACATAATCACAGACATCTACCACAAACGCACAGATACCCAACAATATCTCCATTTTAGAAGCCATCACCCCAAAAGCTGCCTAAAATCTATAGCCTACTCCCACGGATACACGCAGGATCTGTACTATAGTCAGTGACAAAGACCTCCGGATTATCCGACTGAAGGAACTACGGAACACTTTAAAAAGAAGAGGATACCCGCTACAAATAATAAATAAAGTTATAGAACTAGCAGAAAACATTCCATTAGAACAATTACGAATTTCCAAAAAACGAAGCAAAGAACAAATATTAGCATACATCTCTACACACAACAAAAACAATCAAGAATTATTCACAGAAATAACAAAAAACCTAACCCAACTAAACCATAACAACAAACTAAACGACATATTAAAAACAACGAAAATAATAAAAAGCAAACGCCAACCAAAAAACCTCAAACAAATTTTAACCTCATCTAAACTCAACCAACACACAATACAAGGGGTCACAAAATGATACAAGGACAGATGTGGGGTCGGTGACATAATAATGGAGGGGAACTCATACACATTTAAACACCCAACACAAACATTCACAATAAAAAGACCTTAACTGCACCTCCAAGAACGTTGTCTATGTGCTAGAATGTACAACATGTAATGAAGCTTATATAGGTGCGACCAAAACATTTAATAATAGAGTATCTTTACATAAAAGCAACATTAAAATCAAAGAAAACCGTAAATTATTCGTCTCAAAACATGTGCACTCATGCAGCGGGGGAAAATTCAAAATAATGCCAATTTTCCAAAGCCAAGACTACACTTACTTACTAACACAAGAAAAAAACTTCATATTCAAATTTAATCCAGCATTAAACAGATCATAACTCTTACAACACACACTTTGATCAAACTTTATCCACCTCTAGTTAAGTACAAACATAAATAACTATTTATAGTTATCTATAGACTGGAAAATTCTAATTCAAGGAAGATAATCTTAGTACATAACTTCTTATTACGCACTTCTACACAGCTATGAGTCAAATAGCAACTTGTGTTAAATGAATCGTTTACAATAGGCATTAGATTTGCACATTAAATACCGGACTATGAAATCGGCCAAACCAAGTTCGAATCTAGTTGGACCGTTTGCATTAACTTATCTTTTAGAAATATGTGTGTATATGTGTGTATGTATATGTGTATGCATATATATATAAGTGTGTGTGTATGTATGTATATATATATATGTATTTCAACCTTTATCCACCTCTCTGTCACTATCTAACCACACGCCTGTGTGTGTGCGCGCGTATGGGTGTGTGTGTGCGTGTTTATGTGTGTGTGTGTGTCGCTCACCTATTTACTAGACTCAAGATTAGACCACACGCATACGGGCGCACACACGCACGCAGGCGCGACATCATTCTTGGAGACGACAAAAGCAATAAAAAGTATTACATTTCAAAAGAAATTCTACGCACCCTAAGAAGCTGGGATGACCGATAGGTCATGGATGGGTAACACCTACTTGACCAGAGAAGCAGGAAAAATGGCAAAAAAAAAATAAACAATAAAAGATATAAAATTATCAAAGCACGTGCTCACGCACCCGCAGACCCACGCATGCGCAAAAACAATAACAAATTTCCTCAAATGAAACAACATTCTCTTAAATCGAAAGATATGTAAATCTATTTGAAGAAATATCTTTCTATCTGATGAAAGGGGACCACCGCTTGAAACGCGTTATAAAAAATTATAAAATGATAAAACAACAAAATAATAAATAAATGTTGAAAAAAACATTTTACAAATGTTGGTAGCCTTACTCCTTTACATATATACTTTTCTCTCGTTGGAACTGCACTAATAGTGCACTAACCTCTTTTATATATGTATATATATATATATATATATATATATATATATATATAATATGCACACACAATAACACTTAATAAGTTACACGTACGGCTAATGAAGTGATAAATAGATTAAAATTAACATACTTCACAAGTTAATAACTCATTATGTATTCAATACACATAGAAATTGACCTTTAAACTATGCCTTTTCAAAGATGTCGCTTTTATCGTCAGAAGGGCTGACCATTAACAATTGAATATTAATTATTGGACATAAATATTTTTACATGCCAAAATAGCAAAGGTTTTTGAAAGAAATATCAGGAGAAACACCATTCATCATAGCAGAGGGTTGTATCAAACGTAAAATGATTCAAAATGTTTAAGCAAAGAACTTTAACAAAGTTTTATGTTTCTCCAAACCTTTACAACTCCAAAAATGGTATTTTATAATAATCCCATGGTGTATTTTGGAAATTGTTGATTGTTGAGAGGAAACTGATGCTCATAGAAACCGCCAGACATTTAGGCCTGAATGATGTTTGAAAATTATTTGAAAATTATTCAACGATCAATAAAATTATGTACAAATACATACTTGGCTTCCTGCATGTGACTTTTAATTGTTCAAAGGAGATACACGTTAAAAGTCGAACATATAAATGGATATTTCAATAGGCCACATATTAAATGTTATATTTTAAATTCAGATTGAAAGTAGCAGTAAGAGAAATTAAGATCAATAGGCCGCTTACTAAAAGGTAAATTATGAGCTCAAATTAATAGTAGCATTTAGAGTAATTAAGTTTAGTGTAGAACGTGTGAGGGGAAAGGTTGGTAGCGGTCGGAGTTATTAATAACAGTATGGAGGAGGAAGGAGCGTGCGATATGTTTACTTAGGCAAGGTAGGCGATTATGGAAGCAGAAGAGAAGGGGTTACACACCTAGGTCGCATAAGGAAACAGTTTGAAAGAGATAGGGAAAGGAGCAAATACAATATAAACGAAAGAGAAAGTAACATATGAGGAACTATGGGCAGACCAATATTTATAGTAAGGCAGCATAGCTAACCTATTGTGCATTGTGTGATACAAGCATTAAATTTGGCATAAATGTAAATTGACATATGGCGAACATTTTCAGATATTGAGCCACTCTGAATTCATTCTTCATGTCCGCCATATTGAAATTCAAAATGGCCGCCATTTTAAATCTACAGTTGCGCTTATCTGTGGATCTAAAATTACTATTGACTCGATTCTGGTGCCTAAATATAAGGTTTTTGGGGCAAGGAATCCAATGGTAGCAATATGCATTGCGTATTTTTTACCACTTAGCCGCCATATTGGATTTCAAAATGGACTCCAATGATAACAATATTCATTTTGTATCTTTTAGCAATGAGCCGCCATGTTGGATTTAAAAATTGCCAACATTTAAAATCTACATTTGCGATTACCTTTAAGTTTAATAGCGCTATTGACTTGCTTCTTGTGTCTAAATGTATGATTGGGGGCACTGAATCCAATGGTAAAACGCTGCATTGCGCATCTTTATCAATTTTGCTGCCATATTTAATGAACGGAAAAGGATCAGTTGGGGCCAAACTCCACTTCAGGTAAAAATTACACAGAATAAGGTATAATAAATATAAACATTTCTGGCTCAGATCTGACATTTCCGGTGTAAAATCTAACTTTATTCTGAGTAATTTCTGATCCAGAATAGAGTTTTTCCGGGTCTATCACGGAATTTTTAAGAGTGTAGCTGCAGTAGCAGTTTTTATGTAATTCATGATTACAGAAATGCTACATTGTGTCTTTTCAGTTTCATCGTGATGCATGCATGCCTGTAGACTGACGGTGCTGGTTGTTCTTCTGAAGACAGTTCGATCACCATGTCCAAAATATTCACACTAATTCATGCTGAGCGAACTTCATCAATATCACAACACCTCACCACTACTGGCTGAAGGTTATGCATCATATGTCAAAAGGACAAGATGGAGATATTGAAAAAACCTGACAAATCTAAGAGAACATACATTGGTAGTAGATACAGTTAACTCGCAGAGAACTTGATCAAATTCAATGAACTTGGAGAGCTTCCACTCCAATTAAAAAACTTGATGATGGCCATGGCATTGAAGTTGCGATGTTTGCACACGGCGCACAATATCACCGTACGTACAAGCTCCAGTACAACAACACCAAACTACAGAGAGCACAGAAGAGAGCACTCAAGAAAGAAGGTCGGAGCGATGAGGAACAATTTTTATGCAAACGCACTAGTGCGAATTCACGTTCGAGTACAGAGATAGTTCTAGAAACGTGTTTCTTTTGCGCACAACCTGCGGGGACTAATAGTCTTCGGAAAGTTGCAACATTCGAAATTGATAGACGGGTCCGTGGCTGTCACTACCTGCATAGTGTTTGATGGAGCAGCTATTGTCCAGATGTTGAAGCCGGCTGCATCAAAGACGTTTGAAGAGTACGCACATCAGCTCTTCATTCCATATATATCTACTAAGCTGCAAAATGTGTAACACCTGGATCTGATCTGGGATATTTACCTTGGCGATTCATTTAAAGGTAGTACATGGGCAAAGCGGGGACAGGGCGTGCGGAGACCTGTGCTGGCCGCCGCATCCATATCAGGAAACTGGCAGCACTTCTTACAAGTGGACAGCAACATCAGCGAGCAGTTTAAGTTTATCTCAACAGCTCTCTTGGAATGGTTTGACCAGGAGGACAGTGCTCAGCAAGCAGCTACTACCAGATCTGACTCCACTTGACCCATGCTATTATGAAGAGGCTGACAGTCGGATGTTGCTGCACGCATCTCACGCAGCTAAGCACGTACACCATTCAATAGTCATCCGGACTGTAGTCACAAATGTTGTGCTGCTGGCAGTGTCCGTTGTACAGGAATTGCAACCAGAAGACAAACTATGGCTGGCATTCAAAACATGCCCAATTTTCCGATACCTAGCAGCACATGAAATATCAGCTGGACTGCTTCTTTTTTTGTGTGTCCTCTCTTCTGTTTCCTTACAATAAGGCCAGCACGCACTGAAGAGAAACACTTGAATCTTCATAAATATAATAAAGCGTTAACATGCATTAACTCAAATGGATTCGAATACATGACAGTGCAATTACATAATTAAATTATATATTTTCTTAAACTAAAAATGAAGTAAAAATGTGCACTAAATTTGAATTAAAGAAAGAAAAACGTCTTTCAAAAAGTAACCGAAGTTTCTGTACTTTCCTAATTTAATGTGCTTTCCCGTTCAATAAATTCAAAATGATTTAAACAAAATGAAAATGTCTGTAATATTTATTTAGAAAACTGTTGATGAAATGACGTTGCATGTTTTAAAGATTTTAAATCTATATAATAATATTGGAAGGACATTTCTTGTTTGTACGTACGTTTTTACCTACAACACCTTTCGTAAAAGAATGAGATTAAAAAAAAACACTTTTTATTTATATCGCCGTTGTGTCAACGTGAAACTCGAACTAAAATACATTTTCTTGACCTTCGTAATATCTCTTCTGTTAAAAGATGATCACAGTATAATATCTGTTCTGTTAAAAAATGATCACAGTGTTATTTCTGTTCTGTTAAAAAAGTATTACAGTCTAATTTCGGTTCTGTTAAAAAATGATCACAGTGTAATTTCTGTTCTGTTAAAAATGATCACAGTGTAATTTCGGTTCTGTTAAAAATGATCACAGTGTAATTTCGGTTCTGTTAAAAATGATCACAGTGTAATTTCTGTCCTGTTAAAAAATGATCACAGTGTAATTTCGGTTCTGTTAAAAAATATTACAGTGTAATTTCTGTTCTGTTAAAAATGATCACAGTGTAATTTCTGTTCTGTTAAAAATGATCACAGTGTAATTTCGGTTCTGTTAAAAATGATCACAGTGTAATTTCTGTTCTGTTAAAAATGATCACAGTGTAATTTCGGTTCTGTTAAAAATGATCACAGTGTAATTTCTGTTCTGTTAAAAATGATCACAGTGTAATTTCGGTTCTGTTAAAAATGATCACAGTGTAATTTCTGTTCTGTTAAAAATGATCACAGTGTAATTTCTGTTCTGTTAAAAATGATCACAGTGTAATTTCGGTTCTGTTAAAAATGATCACAGTGTAATTTCTGTTCTGTTAAAAATGATCACAGTGTAATTTCTGTTCTGTTAAAAATGATCACAGTGTAATTTCTGTTCTGTTAAAAATGATCACAGTGTAATTTCGGTTCTGTTAAAAATGATCACAGTGTAATTTCGGTTCTGTTAAAAATGATCACAGTGTAATTTCTGTCCTGTTAAAAAATGATCACAGTGTAATTTCGGTTCTGTTAAAAAATATTACAGTGTAATTTCTGTTCTGTTAAAAATGATCACAGTGTAATTTCTGTTCTGTTAAAAATGATCACAGTGTAATTTCGGTTCTGTTAAAAATGATCACAGTGTAATTTCGGTTCTGTTAAAAATGATCACAGTGTAATTTCTGTCCTGTTAAAAAATGATCACAGTGTAATTTCGGTTCTGTTAAAAAATATTACAGTGTAATTTCTGTTCTGTTAAAAATGATCACAGTGTAATTTCTGTTCTGTTAAAAAATTATCACAGTGTAATTTCGGTTCTGTTAAAAACTGATACAATAATATCGTGGGACGTCCCTAGAAGGGAAATATGTCTCGTGCAAGGATTTTGAAGATAGTCACACATAACCAGATATATTCTGAAATTATATTAGCTAGATTACTTGGATAGTTATGTTTCAGTTTGAACTAAGGTGCCACAATAATATCGTGGCATTTTCGTTTTTGCCGAGCGTCTATATAAATGGAAATCTGTTAAACACTGCAGCAATATACAACATGTGAAAAAGGATACAACTGTGGAATTTCCACGGGCCCCACTAGTTATTAATCATGTTTATGAAGCAGCATTCATTTATTTTTGACTCTTAATTCCGTCCATTCTTTTAACTTGCTTTTTTATATTAATCTTCTTATTAATTCCACCTTCCCAACTCCCTATCTTCCATACCCAGTTCTCTTCTATCCCCATAAACGTTCCAATCAAATGTGACCCCCTATAACTTCCTCTTCTTAATATCAAGTCCCCTACGTCCACTACCAATACACAATTTGTGACACAAAAGTAAGGAAGTAATGAACGAACGTACTAGTGTATTTATATTATAATATATTGACGTTTTTAATATATATGCACATCTCATATTACAAACCAATGTTTTGCGAATTAGAATATGAATCAATTACGTCGTGATGTTTCCCTACATATAAAAGAGATGGCAGCTACCATTTTGTCAGTTATTGATTGATTTTAGCAGGCGTTATAATAAAATCATCACTTCAAAGCTCGGAATAGAAGAACGATGTTATCAGTGCAATACGGTTAAGTCTAATCAAATCAAATTGAGCGAAATAATCCCTGGCAGACGATGATTTTGTAAACGCATAAAACGGCGCCAGCTCATGAATACAAACGATATACAGATGGATATACAGATGGATATCGCTTGAAAGGACATCTTGAATCACGCAATGTCAAATGATAACGATTTTTGGCTGCGTAGAGATCACAATAGAATTGCTCATATTTTTATAATTATTATAGGATCATCATGTATATGACATGATATACAGAGATTGTACCGACGTTATCGTATGTATTAAACACACTTAAAACACCCAAATAAAATGGCAAATATTTAACACTGATGAGTTAGAAGGTTGAATGAAACAATTAAATTATGTCTGAGACAAAGAAATTGTCAAATTATCGTAATTCGGAAAATTAATTTAATTCATTAGAGCGACTAAGCGGATAGTTAAACATAGGTCTGCGCTAATGTTTGAACAAAAACTTTGTCTAAAAAAAGGCACCGTTTTCCTTTTTTTCAGAATGATGTTTAAAAAAATTTCCTGAGGCCCTTCGTTGATATCTACGCAAACAACTTAACTGTCTATAATAGCACTTTGAAGAACACTGTTGGGTTTTGAACATCTTTAAACCCTAGCATTTCCACTTTCACCACTAACACTCCTCGTTTTATTTCAGTTCAAATGAATTGTACTCTTATTGATGAAATCGCGCGTTTTGCTAAACTCCTAGGACTGAATATCACTACAGACCTGAAATGGAAGACTTACATAAAGTCGCTAGAAAAATAGTTGAATAATTCTATCGCTCCAGAACTTACCGAAATCTGTCTTTACTTTTTAGCTATTTACATAGTAAATGCTTGACTGCGCTCCAGTTGTTTGCGAAACAGTGCGTCACTTGCATATACATGAATATATGTATAATATGAGAATGATCTATATATATATATATATATATATATATATATATATATATATATATATATATAAAGTATAAGATGAGGATGATATACATAAACCACTTATTTGCTTATCAAACAAATACTGATTAACGACAATGATACGTTTTCAGAATAATTTGTTCTTTTGGTTTCACATCTCTTTTCTTATATATATATATATATATATATATATAAATATATATATATATATATATATGGGAAGAGAAGGATGAAGGTAATCCGACGTGATGGTAAAATGAAAAAGGAAAACCAAAAAACTGGATGTTTTTTTTATGTGTACATCAACGTTTCGTCTTTATTTATAAGACTTCATCAGGATGATGATATAGGGAAAAGATATCATGCAAGCACGGATACATGTAGGGTAGACATGTATATATATATATGTATATATATATATATATATATATATATATATATATATACATATATATATATATATATATATATATATATATATATATATATATATATATATATATATATATACTTATTTTGCTATGAGTCATGACCCAATTTTCTCGCCCAACCTATGACCATACATTTAACCCCTTTTTCTCTTCCCATTATTGTGATTGCCTCCATTTCATTCTATCTCCTTAACTTTCTTTCCGTTCCTCTCTCACCGGCTTCATCTCCATAATCTCTTTTCGTATTTCTATCTCTCACTATGGGTCTCAGTATAAACCCTATCAAATATTACACTGTTTTAATTTTTAAAAAGCTTCCAGTCAATAACGGAAGCGAAATATTAATCTACTACATTTTTTAGTTTTTATGATTGTGCATTGAAAATGTATGTTTTTTTTATTAAATTTGTGTATATACCGCGTCGGCATTGAACATTATATATATATATATACGATTTGCCCAGTCATTACCTACTCCTTTAAATGCTCTATTTAGGATATGTTCGTACGTCATAATACCATCCTTCCATACATTAATACATCCATTTTTGTTGTGGTAATAATATCATCCTCTAAGAGATTAAATTCTCCTCTGGAGGGGAAAGTAATAGCCTAGCAATAGTTTGCGAACAAAGGTCGTCCACTATTTCTAGTGTAATACTAATGGAGATTCGGTATTTGTCTGTATGAAGCAGAAACTCCACTATTACTTCTATTAATTGTACTATTTTACAACCTTTTAATGCTCAATTTAGTGTATTATTCTATTTCAAACTAATATACTATCTTTTAATGCTAAATTCAGAGGGATCAATGTAGTGGCATTTCCGTTGTCATGAAACCATCTTCTCAGACGTCACCTCTCATTTTGAGGTGCCAGTTTAGTAGATGTTCCTTCCTCATTTTGCCATCACTTCAAGCATTACCTTCTCCTTTTTAGAGAATGTAGTGTAGTATCTATTCTGTTGACAGGTTAACAGCCTCCCAGTGATATACTAGAAGAAATACACGCGCACACATATGAAACACTAGTGTGTGTAGGTAATAATAATATTTATTTTAAAAATATTGTTTTCGCTTCCATGAAATACAATGACTGTGTATCGAAGATAATTTACTAATAAGCAGTAACACTAGCCTTAGTTGTTGTTGAACACTGTAGGACATATTTACCGTATATGTCCGCTGATGTGGTATTTATAGAGTTACAAATCTCTTCATTTCAATATACATTGACGTTGGCATAAAGGTTGAATATCAGGTTGCGAATGGAAGATAACTTTGCAACTAGGTTCAAATACTTCGACCGTCAATAATTAACATCTTCCACACTGAAGATTGCATACGCACGGAATAACAGTGTCTGTAAGCAATAATACTACTTATTTATTTAAGAAATATTACATATATACAGATACATCAAATATTGTTACCTACAATATATATATATATATATATATATATATATATATATATATGTAAATATGAAGGTGGAAACTCCGAGGCAGGAGCAATGCAAATTTTGAAATATAAATGAATTGATCTGAGATTTACCGTCTCTTGTCATTTATTTTTGTAGATTTTTATTCCACCTTCCGGTTTTTAACATTGCATTGCTCTTGCCTAGGAATTCTCACCTTAATATTTACTTGTTTACTAGCAATGCTTCAAGCAAACTTTTATATATATATATATATATATATATATATATATACTATTTAGATATTTTATACTTAAATTAAAAATAATTGAATTATCGTTTAATAATAATCTATCGGGATGATATAAAGCTCAATATATTGAATAAAGCAATCACCGCTAACAAGCAACACTTTTAGTCCCCTCTGGCTTGAAAAATATTGGATCTAAATTTAGGTATATAACCTATCGATACACTGATCAACCAGGGAGCTAGAGGTTTTCGTAATTAACACTTTGATATATACCGAACTCTAACTGAAAAACATCATTTTGAACCCTGTGAAATGTATAATTCCAATACGAAACTACTGGACGTTACCGATTGCCGTCTAAACAACATTTGGATGCCTAAACAATTTGAGTATTATTCTTTTTCAAACATTTATTTCCAATATAACAGCTGTTTTATTTTGACGAGTTATTTGACAGCGTCCACCCTGACTCTACGTTCTCATCTCAACATCAGACACTTTACCTTTTGGTCTGTATTTTGTTTAATTCTATAACATTTTCAAAGTGAAATGCTGCCGATAATATTTATAATTATATTGTCGGCTATTCTCTATCCTCTGAGGAAAAGAGTTTATCTTTGAAAATCTATCTATTGAAGATAGGAAGCTCCTTGCTTTGAACTTTTGATGTTATAATAAATATAGTATTGTTACAATTTTGTTATTCTCATCTCTCTCATATATATATATATATATATATATATATATATATATATATATATATATATATATATATATGTGTGTGTGTGGGTGTGTATATATATCAAGGGAGGGTCAATATCGCTCTATCCCTTAATAGACTTCAAAAACGACCTATGCTAGAAATTTCATTTCTTTGATCAGTCATAACTCAAAAATCAATAATATTTAAATATTTAAAACTTTGCACAACATTTTTATTTGATAGGTTGTATAAGTGTGTCGAATTTCAGCATAATTAGTCAAGGTAACCCAGAGATCCAGAAAGGTCAGGAGTGATTTTGTGTTATCCGTGTGTACGTACGTACGTACGTGTGTGCCACCACGTATCTCATCAACTATTTGATGGATTCAGCTGATTTTTGGCAGAGATAGAGGTTCTAGGGTCTAGTTGATGGAGTTTTAATTTCAGTTTACCATATACCTTAGTTTTCCAGAAAATTCAAAAACCCTTAAAACTTACCATTGTTTCGGGGCATAGCCTTTACAAAAGTAGTGACATTCCATGATAAATGCCAGTATACTGAAATCATATGCCCTTAATAGGGTTAAGATGAAAATTCATATACACTAAAAGCAAGGAAATTCCCAAATGTTTACACTTTTATTGTCATTAAGGGTATGACTACATATCAACCAAGCCATTTAATTATCACATCACTACAGTATAAATCTCTATGCATGAGTGGATGAAGTGTGTGAGGTGCACTAAAGAAAAATTCCTACCAGTAAAATACATTACCCTGTTGTGCTCGCATACCCTTAATGACAATAAAAGTGTACAAATTTGGGAATTTCCTTGCTTTTGAACATTTAGTGTATATGAATTTTCATCTTAACCCTATTAAGGGCATATGATTTCTGTATACTGGCATTTATCATGGAATATATATATATATATATATATATATATATATATATATATATATATATATATATATATATATATGTGTGTGTGTGTGTTTTATGTGTGTTTTCTGAAAAGTGTTTTGTTACATTTCTGATCCAATAGTATTTGATAGTAAAATAGTTTATATTACAAGAAATACACACACATATGTTCGGATAGTTTAAAAGGTTTAACTTAAGATAAAAACGGTAGAGAAAAAGTAAAGCTATATTTGCAATTCCCGAAAAAAGTAAAAATAAGATAACGCTATTTTTGTTTTCTGGTAGAGTTTTAGACAGTTGATAATCCAACGCAGCAAACTGAGTATAATAGCAATATTTATGAGAATTCATGATAAATTTATTATGAATAAAATGTATAATGTTATCATCCATAACTGTATCATTTTATTTAGGAACATTTTCTATACGTAAATTATTTCTAAAATAACTACAAAATTAAAATTCGATTTTTCTATCAAACAAAACATTTTTGCTTTCATTTTAATTTCTTATATTTCACTGTAAATAAATGTACTTTTATAGCATAACTGAAATAAATCAATAAATATTTTACATGCAGTAAAAAATGTAAGAAAAACAAATATTTTCATATTTTGTAAGTTAAAATTCTATTTTCTATGAATTAACTTTTTGTTTTCTTCAAATATTTTCTTAAATAATCGACTGGTTATCATACTAAATTCTTTTACTTGAACAGATTTTAAATAACATATATATGTCTACTAGAGGAATACTCGTTCTAGGACGGTTAAAATTAATTCCCCGAACACCACATTTCCTATTTACTTGCCTTCCCACAAGGTCGATGTTTAATGAGGGGCAAATCTAGATCCCCAAAATAGTGAACTCTGGATTGGAACAAACATTTTAAAAATTGCACAAGTCTACAAAGACTTCAACTTCACTGAGCAGGGACATACTATACTAAGTAGCACCATAACCGATACTACACTTTCTTAGCCGAAAATCTAAAGAAGCGATTGTTCCTCGAAAAGAACAGTTTTGCACCACTTTTATGCCTTTTTACCAAGATTGAAATCCTTATATTTATTTATTGAAATCCATATATTTATTTATTGAAATTCATATATTTATTTATTGAAATACATATACATATTTATTGAAATCCATATATTTTACAAAGATTGAAATCAATATATAATTTTACTAAAGAATCCTTATTACAATTTTAATCAAAATCTATTACGTTATTTTTATTCTAGAAAATGTAAACAAAATGTAAGCTTGCTTAATTACTGAGAATCGTGCTTAATTACTGTCTCATGAATACAAATACAATTGAATGTTAATCTGAAATATTTTAAGTTTAAATGAAAGTTGTGTCCATATTACACCCATTAATAAACATGAATAAACCCGAAAGAAACAGTAAATTTGAGAGTATCTATTAATTGATGTCTAATGTCTGACAATAATTATTTAAAAAATCTTAGGCATTCAAATTTTAACTAGAGCCTCACTTCCCTTTTCATATCCTTTGCATAGGACTAAATTAAAGTAAATATAGTCTAAATTACCCACCCTAACTCCTTGCAGTTGTGGCTTTATATCCATAGTGATCGGTTGATTAGTTTAGAAATATACAAACATACACACATAGCTTGATTATATATATATATATATATATATATATATATATATATATATATATAATTGTTTTTTTTTATTTGTACAGACATGTACCAAAGCTGCTACATTGGCATGCCAATGTTATAGATCAATAGTTATTAGAAACTAGGTTTCATCAGGCGGAAAAAAGTTTGCTATTTAACTCAGATGTTTATATTGGAAAACCGGTTATTTGTACATGTCTGTATGAATAACATTTTTTATATAAATAGCTCTATTTACTATTGGGTACTATTTCATAAGCCCAGTTGAAGCTCAGTTGAAGTTTAATTCATGTGAATGTTTACTTTGCCTGGATTACTATATATATATATATATATATATATATATATATATATATATATATATATATATATTCATGGGCTCTTAATTCCTCTGAATTACCCGTGATGTTAGCAATATATCATCGTCTTTCTGTATAAACAAATTATTTATATGTGTATTTTTCTTCTTTTTTTTCTAAATGTTATTATACTTATTTAACGGCGTCTCTTGATGAACAATTAATGTCAAAAATATCCGCCACTTAAATCCTCATTAGCTGAAGAATTTTGTGAAGTGGTGCTAGAATTAAGATATTCGTAGAATGAGAGAAATGCCAGCGTCAGTTTGAAAGAAATGGCGGACTGATTCTAAAACGCAGTCTTATCTATTTAGAAACGAAGTTTTTCACTTGAAAGAACCCAACATTCAGATAAGAATGGAAACGATCTATAAACAAAGTGTTATTTAAAAAAAACGAGACCAAGACAAAGCTTTTCTTTGGTAGAACTTTAAGTTTCATTTTGACGACATGTGGAGTTTGTGACTTATAGAACACCTCCACCATCATCATCATCATCATCATCATCATCATCATCATCATCATCATTAAACGATGTCTCTGCATCATGTATTACGTGTCTCTAAGATATCCTCACTCTGATTATCGGGTCTGGATTTTCACCGGTCTATCGGTTGTCCGCCCTGTGCAGTTCTATGAGGTGCACCCTCCCAGGCTTTGCCTTCTCACCCTTTGAGAGGGGGTAAGTTTATTGCTAATCGCCTCAGGCGCCCCTACCGGGGAATACCGACTGGGCTGCCCAGGCAAGTTTTAAACGGCCAGAGTGCTCAAATTCTCGAGCGCTGGGTTTTCCCACTTTCTCGACCTTGTGTCACATCTTACCTTGTGGGAGGAAGATAAATAGAAGCTAATTAATTGATCTGGAAGTCCAGAAACCATGCGTTATAACGTCATTTGATCGGTTGTTTAGGGGGTGACAGTGGCTAAGTGGTTATCAACACCGACCGACAACCTGGGAGTGGCAAGTTGGAATCCAGTTCGTTCCACAGAAACACTTTCACTTAAGAGGTTGGCAACTATCACGTGGCTTATTCTGTAAGTACCCGATGTTTGTCTAGATATAGTTTTCACGAGGAATATATCGGGGAACTCAGTGCCAACAATCTAATTACCTGATTCATACGAAATCAATGAATGAATGAATCGGTGGCTTACCTTTTTATGCACCTTCCTACTGTTTCTCTCTGGGCATATAACTACACAGGATATGTGCACGGGTTTCGTCTTTACAAAAATATCACTTATTTTAATGTAATCCGTTAAGGGAATGCTACCCATAGTTAGCTCTAATTATTTCATTTTACAAACGATTCAATTCATCGATTGTTTTCTATATCTATTTGACACATTGCAAACCATACGGCATTACTCGTATGTCTTATGTATTGAGAATTGCAGCTTTAATCCGATATCATAAGCGGTTTGAATTGTGAACTGCCCTGCTTTTTGTTTAACTTTCACATGAAAAACCTATGTTGTTTTGGAATGCTTCATCGCCATCATTTGTAGATAGAATCGCATGTCCCGATTAGATAAATGCATCCACATGTTTCTTTATCTATTATTGGTTTCAGAGTCGGGTTGGATTTGTATACAGTCATGCATTTCGTCTTCGAGCTCTATATTTTCAAATTGATGGCGGCCGTTTTTAGACTTAGAAGATCGAAAAATAAGTAAAGTTGTTCATGGCCTCTCATATTTTATACTGGGTGTCTATCAACCGAACATCCTGATTTACATTTATTTCATACTTCAAAAATAATTGCATCAGTTGCAACGCGAAAATAAATACCTGAACTGAGATCTCTTTGTTTAGCGTGACAGAGGAAATATTTGATAAATATGAGTCTATATATTCACCCCCTTCCTTGTAGAGATTTACTTTCTTTACATTTGTGTATCAAAATAAGCTGAGGTATGAAAATATATTCGTGACGGTACATATAGTATCAATATGACCCGAACCCCCGGAATTTTGTAATTTTAAGTAGTTATTCATATACGATACTGTATGTATCTGTCCGGCATTGCGGTGAATATATTTTTTTTATTTTCGTTTAGATTTTATAAACAATGCAGTTAATGTTGCAAAAAGTTGTTAAATTCAATTCTGACAGTAAAATGTAATTATTACTGTTACACCGGCCGTTCTTACACAGGAGAAACTACACCGGTTGCCACTATAAATAGTGCGAGTCACCAGAGACACAGAGAAGACAAAGCACAGTCAGGCTCTACGTGTTGAGTGAGTTTACTACGTCAAGTTAGTATTTTTCTTATATCTGTTTTTGCCTGCTCTTGTTGATTATTGTTATCGTTTTTATTGTTTTCACGTTAACTGTTATTGTTGAACTGTTTTCCCTTTTACGACGTTTTTATTTGCCACGTTTTTTTTTTTTGTTTTTTTTCTCTGCCAACATTTTTTTGTTGTTGTTTGGTGTCTCTAGTTATTAACTAGATGGCGTCCAAAACGACTGAAAATTCGGAATGGTGCAAACCTTCAAAAATGTCTATAAATGTCAATGATTTCGTGGAATAAGCAAAAAAATACGAATACATGGTTACTGAACAAGGAATTACCGTGGATTTACCAATGTTGGCAGAAATTAAAAAAAGAACAGTAACCATGTTTGTTGTCGAAAAAAAATTTAAAAAATCCATCAGGGCCTCTCCTGAATTAATATGCAAGTTATTGGCAACTGCATGATTCAAACCGCAAAGGTTAATCAAGTGTAAGGGATTTAACACTTGGAATGCTTTGTTTCCTAACGAAGTTTGTGCTAATCTCTCACTTAATCTAATTATCACGCAGGACTATGTTTTACGAACCGAGTACATGGGTAGAAGACGTTCTTCAATTTCTATCTTCAATGTGCCTTTTTATGTAAAAGGCGAGCAATTGGTGCCTTTTTTCTAAGATTTGGCGAAATCACAGACGTCAATTTTGACGAATTTCCAGGTACATGGAACTTCGAAATACTTATCGACAAGAAAGCTTATGACAGCATCCCCTACTATTTACAAGTCGGAGATGAAAAACTACCTATTATATTGGCCGGACGAAGACCTGTTTGTTGGTTTTGTGAGCAACTAGATCATTTAACTTTTGATTGCCCACAGAAAAAATCCAGTCAGAAAACGACGCCCCCGATTAACAGACCATCCAAGGCTGGCACCCACCTCGATCTTCCAGCTACAATTGGTATACCTAGTACATCTACATCTGATGTCTCCGAAGACGAATTCCCTGCTCTACCTTCTGCAGAAAAAGACGAGGGATGAATTATTGTTCCGGGAAAAAAAACCGGGGTCGGTATCTCTCGAAGAAATGAGAGAAAAAGAAATGCTTAAAAACGACCCGGGAAATAACAGTTACATTAAGGCAAAATAACTTAAATCTAAATTAGGTAAGAAAGTAGGAAAAAAAGAGAAAAAAGAAGGAAAAAATTCAGCCACTTCAGATAAAATCTCTACCCCCAATCCAAGTCCCCAGCCGATCACAAAACCAATAGTTTCTAAAAATTCTAATTCTTCCAAAGTAATGCCCCTCCCCAATCACTGGCCCAATTTTAGACAAACAGTACCAGCTTATCCCTCTAAGTCCAATTAAATCGTCTATAAAAATAACTTCTCCTAAACCTTCTCCCTTTGTCTCCCCATTTAATACCCCCCAAAATACCCCACCTGCTTCACCCACAAAAAAACCCTCCCTTTCGCCTTTTCCAGCATCTCCTATGGGGCCTAGCTCCCCTTCCCCCTCCCCAATGGATGACATGCCTCCCCCTCCATCTATTACACAGAAGAGGCAAAAGAGCCCTTCTGTGGAAAGGAAAACAAAAAAAAACGCATTCCTTTCTGGGGAGGATATCTGCAAAGTGACATGCACCCAAATAGAAACAGTAAAGCATTACCACCTCTCCAATATAAATGAGCTCCTTAAATTCAATGAAGTCGGTGGTATAACCATTGAAGGTCCTGCTAATTTCCCCAACGCCCCTAGAGTCCTTAAAGTGATAAGGAAGAAACCAGAAGCGAAGGCTCTATGGCAGATGCTGGAAGAGGCGAACAACACTTTCAATTTCACCGTTCCAATGGCCATCTTAAAAGATGAAGGTCTAGTCGTTTTAAGGAAAGATTGTCTTGGGAGGGTTCCCATAAGGTTACACCCCGCCCTGTATAGGATAGCGAAACTAACCTATCCTTTGGATGTTGGCGGCATCTCCCATGATGGTCAAATAAATGATCAGATGGGCAATCAATCTTTTTGGAGAGCCGTCGGCATCCTGACCACTGCTATGTTCGTTTCTGGAACCCAACTCTAAGGCACCCTCATGGCTCTCTTTCTAGCGAGTTTGAATGTCCGGGGCCTGAGGGCCGACGCTCGCAAATTTCGAGTCGCTACAGACCTTCAGCGCCACGGAGTGGATATATGTTGTGTTCAGGAAACCCACTTGATTTCTGGGGACTATTTGGGTGCGCTGACTAAGGGTTTTCACGCTTATTCAGCGTACTTTAATTCTTCTGCTAGGGGGGTTTCCTGGCTGGTAAGCAAGTCTTTAGATGCGTCGTGTGACCCTAGCTTCATGCATCCGGAAGGGAGACTTTGCGTTCTGGATATTACCATAAAGGAGAAGGCATTTCGACTCATCGGGGTTTATGCGCACAATAGCCATTCTGAGCTCGGTTCTTTCTTTCGGCGAATCGAGCAGTTCTTGATTTCTACTTCTCGGACGGTCATTCTAGCGGGAGACTGGAACGCGGTCCTGGATCCCGATTTAGATCGTAATCGACCTAGGGATACTAACACCGATCTGGATGCTACGTTATTTCGGGACTTCTTCGATAAGTTCGATCTTATCGATAAGTACCGGAATCAATGGCCCCGTGATAGGGTATGGACTTGGACAAATAAGCGCGGCTCCGATTCGGTACAAATTTCGAGTTATATCGATCGGTTCTTAATTAGGAGAGTCGATGTAGGATTAGTTGAATGTCAAAGTTTTCATAATATAGTTTACTCAGACCATAGACCTGTTCGGGTCCGGGTAAATTTAGATAGACCTAAGCCTAGTTTAGCTGGGTACTGGAAGCTCAACACTTCGTTGTTCGATATGAAGGGCTACCAGAGACAGCTATTACTAACCTTACAGCTGGAATTGACGGGGGCTGTAATTGGGAATAGGAAGTGGATTCATTTTAAGAAGGTTATTAGGTCCTTTACTGCCGATTTTAGCAGACGACTCAATCTATCACCTAGGGCAGCTAAAGTGTCACTAGAGTCTAGATTAGACCGGGCGGTGGAGGTAGGGGGTAGCTCTAGTGTTACTATAATTAAGGCCCAGCTGGCTTCTTTGGCTATCCAAGAACACCAGGCTTCAGTGATTAAGGCTAGGTTAAACAGAGTGCCTAACGAGGCGACAAACATGGCTGCTGAACTGCGTGCAGAGGAGCATCGACATGCATTTGATCGACATATCGCTCGTGTCTCATTGCCGGATAGGAGACTCGTGACTACAAACGAAGGTATTCTGGAGGCTTTTCGTTCTCATTTCCAGGATCTTTTTACTCGAGAACCCGGTTTGTCTTTAGCACAATTCGACCCCTATTTAGCCGACTTTTCTCGTCTTGAGGCGACCGAAGCGGCTAGGTGCGAAGGTTGCATAACAGAGGAAGAAGTCCGGGAAGCCTTAGGGCGGGTCGGCCTTAACAGGTCTCCGGGGATTGATGGTTTGCCCTACGAGGTGTATTTGAGGATGTCGCACATTTTTTTACCCTTGCTGACAGTTTTGTTTAACTCGTGGTTTAGGAACGGGTCTATTCCCCAATACTTGACCATTGGTTTGGTGAAATTGTTACGCAAAAGCAAAAATGGTGGGGATGGGTTAAATAATTTTCGGCCCTTAACGATGCTTAATGCGGAGTTAAAGATTTTGGCCAAGATCTAAGCCAATCGTCTGCAACTTGTTTTGCCTGGTCTAATTAGCCCCGAACAGACTTGTTCTGTGAAGGGCCGGACCATTCAGGATAATTTGCACTCGATACGCTTGATCATAGATAAAGTTTGTGTTGGTTTTACAACCACCGCAATGCATTTCGGTTTCTTTGTAAGCAAATCAGTAGATGCTAAGTTTTAAAACATTGATAATACACAAAGTTGGTATTTTATTTATCGGCGTTTGTCCGGTTGAATAATATCTAAACTAAAGAAATTCATTCTTTAGTGGTCAACTGACCCAGGTTTCTTTAGGGTTGGGGCTTAGTTTTTCGGGTATTCTATTCAACGATTTTACTTACTATAGGAGAAGTAACTCTGATTTTTATCAAGGAGTTAAATCTCTAATGTTGACTCATACCTCAAATAATCTATATAAACGATAGTCGTCTTTGTGTATGTATGTGTAAGTGAAGCTAGAGAGTATTGGTATGGGCAGAAAAGAACGAGGGATGGAGAGAGGGTAAAAAAAACGTGGGAAGAGAGGAAGAGAGAAAGATAGAAAGACGGATAGATAGACATAGAGAGATAGAAGTTTTGATATAAATATGTTAAACTTTTGCCCCGGGCAACGCCATGTACCCCTGCTTATAATATATAAAATATAGTAATACGTAAGACATTTGGTAAACACACAGACAGACACACGAGAAGATATTGCACAATTATATTTATATGGAGATTATTCACTAGACCCAAGACGCAATCGCACCCACAGTTACTACATAATAGATGTGTCGTGTGATTATACTTACTCTATTAGCATTGCAGATTCTCCAAATGAATGTAATTATGCTTCAAAAACCTGTAACTTCAGCTTTTCATTTTAGATTCAATTCCCTACAATTATGGAGAAAGTTTAGTCTCCACTTTAATACGCTGGAATTTAATTGAATCAAATAATATAAATATACCTTATATTTGTATTTAGACGCATTTAACGAAATGTTATGTGATATAACTGTTATTTAGTAACATTAAACTTCCCTACATTATATTAGAGTTCAAAGAATTAAAATATTAACATAACTCATGGAATGCCCTGATATTCATTGCAAGGCACACATTTTTGTATAGATTTTAATTTTTAGATTTATAGATTTAAACAATAATTACATTTAAAGTAAAGGTTTTAGGATGAAATTTAACTTTTTGTTTTTTAAAACATTAGTTAAATGGAAAGATAATGAAGATAAAAATAAAATGTTATTTTTAAATTATATCCTATCTTGAAAAGTCAATACGTAATATTCTAATATTACGCAATAATATAAGGAAATTAGTGATGAGAATAAAAATTGGAAAACAGTACAATATTTATTAAATCATTAAATAGTTCAGACAAGAAATATATAAATAAACTTTAATATTTCCTTAACCCATGGATTTTCAAAAATGTATACTTTTATTATCAGAACAGATTATAGGAAGAGAACAGTAAAATTATATTACTGTTTAGCACAGATTTGAAAATATAAAACGTTATAAAATATATAAATATTCAATTTTTTAGCAAAGTGAATCATCTATGATGAAAAAATGTATATATATATATATATATATATATATATATATATATATATATATATATATATATATATATATATATATATCGGAAATTAAGCAAGCGCATTTTGTGAGTAAACATCCATGTAGATATATTGTCATGGAGATGTGCATACACAGAGGTTAATAAAGAGGCATAGAAAAAGGGAGTTAATAGATACTACGTCTGCTTCACCTTCTGTATGTATAGGGAAAGTACCGACACATCATATAAATGTACATATAATTGAAATATCAAATATAGAGGGTATCCATGAAATCTCTGTACAATTAAAAAGGAATTGATAAGATACCGTAATCAGATTATTTCTTTTAATCACAGTAGTTTCCAAAGTGTTGACTTGAATTGCAATTCTCGATTTCAGACATTGGGTTGATTAAAGAATTTAATGAACCCATGATAAATGACAACTCCTGTGCCTTATAGGTTATTGAGATGAAGTCGGATTTGCAGACAATGAAAAAAAATATGGAAGATTTTACTATTACATCTGTTAATTTGTACTTGACACTAAATTTAATAGGACACATCCAAAAATGTCTATTTAATACGAACATTGGTTTAAATGTGATTCAAACCAAAGTAAAGTTACGCAAGATTCAATATTGCTTATGTAATATTTGAACTAATTATAATCATCTTAATATATTCTAATCTCGAATTAAACCATAGGTAAACGATCGAAGATAAAACTAATATATTCATAATTAACATTAAATTTAGTATAATTTAACCAAAATACAAACACCAAACTTTCTTCTGTGTCAAAATACCCAGTCGTCTAACATACCTGTTTATTCAATTTTCCCATATCATTATCTAATTCTTTTTAAATTTAGGGAGTTGGGGTTTCTTACCACTCACACGAATCCAAGAGCGTCCAAACAATAAAACCCGTCCCTGTACGAATATTTCATAATATTTCATTCCTATTTAAGATAGTATAGTTTGAAATACAATAAAAGTTGTAATAATTTCATATTTTTATATTTGACTTTCAAAATTGTGGAATTTAATGTGGTGCGTGCAGTTGCTCTAGTATAGTAATACACATTATAGTTGCATGAATTTAAAACCAATTTTTCAGCTGACTTTACACGCGGGTAACACCTTGTCTGTCTGTCTGTCCATATGCTTTATAATCCACAGGTAACGCCAAGTAACCCAACAATTATAAGAGAATTCGAGGCCTCTATTACTACAGGAATCAGTATTAGTAATTCTAATATAACTGATGACGCTACGTCTTATTTCCACAGAGGAGAATATCCCAGCAATACATCTAGACTTTGTTGATGGTTCACAAAAAACGATTGAGAAATTACTGTCGAATTCTTTTCTCTTTGCTTGAAGGGTCTCTAATATATAAATTTAGTTCAACTGAAACTAGTATTTTTTTCTAAATGAAAGAAAATAAATGTGAGCAATTGCATCGCAATTGATGAACCTCGTCAGACAGTGTGGCTCTTAAAATATCAAAGAGACTCACAAATATATAGCGTAAACTAATATAGGCGTGCCCCTCCTCCCCCACCCCTCTTCCTCTTCTCTCTCTCTCTCTCTCTCTCTCTTTCTCTGCGAAGATGCAATTGAAAACAAATCTAACACAACTTTTCTGAGGTTTACCTTTACATGAAATCCGATGATGGTACGTTTGCATGACTTTTTTACAATAATGAAATCCCTAAACAACAAAGACGAACATTTATTTTAGTTTACTGTATGTCATCATTTCTAAATTGAAGATTATTGAAATATAAAAAAGGTTACAAAATGAAACATTGTTTTCATGGTTTAAAGAAAGGGTACGCAGATCTAAAGTATAAATATTTTATATTCACTTTATCATATCTGCTGCATACGTGTTGTATAATGTATCTTTTCATGCGCACGTTACAACCATTGTTCCTTTGTAGTCCCGCATCGACCAATATTGCACATGTGCCTAAAAAGCAACACAGAATAAAGAATTGGTGACGTATATTTAAGTTTATTTACAGTTTGATCGGCGACTTGACCTTACAGGACGGTTAAAGACATGTAAATACATGAAGTTGCAAAAAGAAAGTATTTAGGAACACTGAATCCTAAACAAGAGATATAAAGTTGCTGGGAAGTTATTAGAGAGACAAAGTAAAACATATGTGAATAATAAACACAAATGTAAAGTTAATTAAAGTGTCTCAACAATGGCGACACATCACTTGGAGAAAATACGAACAAAGTCGTTTTCTCCCCTGAATATCGTTTGATTCGGTCAGAAAAATAACCGTAACCTTTAAGGTATGTAGGGTGTAAACGGTATGCTTAGAAGCAGAACGTCTAACAGATATTCATTGAATTTCAAAGTCTCACAAATGAAAGACAGGGTTTCGTTTTTTTAATGTATTACCACGTGGGGACGGGTAGCACGAGAGTACTAAAGCTCACGACAGTAGTGTCATCTCGCGTTAACACAAAATATAACCGACAGAGATATATTTGGTCCCAACAAAAGGTCCCTCATTTATTCGCGGCCAGCATCGTAGGTGACCGCTTGTTTCTAATAAGAAAAAATCATCTTTTTTTTCAAATGAACGAATCAAAATTCTTAAAATAGGAAAGCACGATGAACAACGTGGATAAGTAAACCATAACAAATACCGCGTATAAATGAAGGAAATTTCAAAGAGCTGAGATGTAAATATATAAAGTGATTGCCTACTAAAGCTTATCATATGATTTTGTTAATGCTTCAAGATTGATAAGATGATCTTCAAAAGCTAATCGGATAAAAGAATTGGCCGCGTATCAATAACATGGCAACATTTGTCAGACATTTATTTAAGAATCATTGATTTTCCACTTAGCTCCTTCATCACGCTATGTTTTGAAGTGTCGCCATTTTGTGAGGTACTTTCGTGAATTAAGTATAATTAAAATCTTGTAAACAAAATAAACGAATAATGACTGCACTTATCGCTCTTTAAAGTAAACTCGGTTATCGTTTCAAAACTGCATTCAGCTTAAAATGTGTTTGTTTATAAACACATATTGATATGTGAAGCTAGCCGCTGAATCCCAAGTCGAAAACATGGATAGGTTTTGTAAAGAATATGATCCGCTCTGTCCAACAGGTAAATCATAATACCTCAAGGGCACAACGTGTAGCACGTGCCAAAGATCTACGTTGTCGCATCTGTTATTTCGAAGATTTCCTTCTCCTGGTTTTAGTAAGTAAAGTGATGGACAATGGTCGAAAGCGACCTAAAGGCTCCTTTTACATTGGCTGCTCACCGTGTTGTAGAGGAGGTTCTATTTCTTTCCCAGGATTACTTTCCTGATCTTTGATCTTCACCCTATAATTCTAAGTGGTTAGTAAGTGGGCATCAAGTACCATTTTAAACTCGTTTGTATGATTCGACCGAGGATTGAACTCTGGTCTCCTGGCCCATTATGTAAAATTAATCTAGTCTATATATTCTACAGTTTACTCCATAGTTACATTGAAATGCATATGTACTTGTATGCGGCTATCACTCGTCGTCCGACGATTACAGTGCTGTGTCCGCGATTGACACATATCAGAATCAGCATCAAATTATGCGTCTGATTGTTTAATTCGTGTTAATATCATATGCCATACCAGTTTTTATCGGGACGGTGTATGCGTCATCTGCGGCTATATTTGGAATCTTGTGTGTAAAAATAGTGGTTAAAATGTTAAATAAAGAAAAGAAATGGAAGATTCCATTTGAAGTCAAAAGTTACAGTTAGAGCTACGTGTCAGGATATTACGTCACGTGCAGAAAGTCCAAATATGAGACGTGGCGAGGAAAATATCAACATTCGTAACCGTATGTTCGCTCCCCCCCCCTCGGACCAGACGACAAGAAGCTTACGTAATGTGTAACAATTCAATGCTGTAAACGAATGAAGTCGGAATGAACACCGGCCATTGAGCGACAATGTTGTTGGGATTTTTTAGATGAGTATTAATGATTTCTATTATTTGGATTATTCAGACTACTATTCTCATTTTGAATTTTATTCTCACAACATTTCGGCCGATATAACCTCCGATCTTCCTTGGGTGCGTCTTGTTGGACACGGAAATGTTCATACCGAACTCGGGAATTTATACGGAATTTCGAACCGAACCCTTTATTTTATCTCGAAACGTAGATTGTTCTCGGTCTGTCATTTATTACCGGGTAGAATACTTGAGTCATTTTTGTTTAATTCTTACGTAGTACCGCCTGAAGTGAAGATTGAACCTTTAATTTCTAGAAGACTGTCACTTAAAACTGGTTTTCCTTAATATGTTATCTATTACACCGCGTGCCCATATCTCCATGAAGTGGATTTACTTCTATCAGCTCGCCCGCATCAACCGAAACGCCTTGCTTATTGAGGTTAACATGTTAAAGCAGATGAGAACGCCAAGAGTAGAGAAGAGTTTCTTCTTTTGATTTTGGCGCTGGACAGCAAATAAACGCTCAATGGGGAGTAGCGTCAGTGAGTCAGAGGACAAAATAAGAAACGGGTGCAAAGCTATGCATTAGAAAGAAGAGATCCAAATGTTGGATAATGGGATAACAGCGAATTACAACCTCCGGCAGTAAAGGTTTTCCATACCATGCTTTTTATGCCTCACATGTATTAGTCGCGTCGATCTGTATAATTTCGCATATGAATCAGTACAATAGTTCGGTATATAAATTCACGCATATACATGTATATATCGATATTATAGTACTCTAAGGCATCTGTTGTTCGTACGTACGTTATTTTCTTTCACACTCATGTATTTTAAGAAAAGCATCCTATTGCTAAAATCAAATGCAAAAAAGTAATTGAAAATATACTGGTGTTACCGCAGGAATATTGTGAATGCTTAGAATAATGAATTTACTTATTTTAAAATTAATTGTTCTCTAATCGAATTCTCTCATCTAGTTTTAACTTTAAAAGACCTATATTTGCATTCTATTTATGCTAATGTCATTTTAATACACGTCTGAGTGTTACAATTTAAAAAATAAATAAATAAAAAGAGACATATTAGATGTATTTATTTTAATATTTTCTGACAATAACAATTCATTTTACGGAAGAATAAAGATAAATATTTTTCTGTATATTATTACACCTTAAATACATGTATTATTTCAGGATCTATATTAGGAATTAACAGCCAATTATGCCGATAAATGAGAGGTGGCGAAGTTGAAATGATTAACGACACGGACTCGGCGTGTGGAGTTCGAATTAAGTCGGTTCCATAGAATCATTTTCAATATTGATGTGTGTAACCATCATCAGATTTCAATTCTGAGTATTTACAAAATGGCGGGGAATGCAATTTCATAAACAAAATCAAACAAATCAGAAACGTCGTACAATGCTAATCAATAGGAATGTACTTTTATAGAGCTTTTTTTTATAGGAGTGTTTTTTTTATAGAGGTAGATAAGAAAGCAACTGTGGAATTTCCACCGGGTTTAGCTCGTTATTCTATATATTATATATTAGGTTTGCTTTCGTGTATATCTCTTCTTTTTCCCCAGAACAAAAAAGCATCAGATAAAATACATCAGAAACAAAAAAGCAGGAACTCCTTTATTAATTTTAATTAAAGTCTCTCGAAATTCGGAAGATACTTCCTTATGGAACTAATTATACCGTATTCGGACAACCCTACTCCGTCGGTCTTGTGTACATAAAAGCGAACGAAAACACATGTCTGAAAGTTAGGGAACATACGCACTCAGCGACGTGAAAAGCAAAACAAAGTAAACATATAGGCTGAGTCACAAATAGAAGATTTTTCTAAAAATGTAAAAATTAAACAATGACAAAAGTAAATAACTAAAATAAACAGAGCCAAGATTCTGTCCATGAATCCTGAACCGTTTTACATTTTGTCTGTTAAATACCATTTAACTTGGAAATGGATATTTAAGTCCATGTAGGCTAGAATAAAACTGTTGAATCAAACCATAATTGAGATGGGGACATGTTCCAATATGACAATCTTTCCACTAATACATCTTATTTGAGTTAGAAGTTGGCATTTAAGAATTATTAACTTATCTATGCTAGAATTAAAATCGGGAAAAAATGCCATACTTTAGATAAATACTTGTTCTCATACGTTGCCGAGTTATGAATTGTTTAGGGATGTTTATGTTTGTTTGAACATCAAACAATATATCTGAAAAAATATTAGTGGGACCCCGTATTCCTTTTTATATCAATCTCTATAGATTACTATTAATACTATTCCTTTTGAAATGGCTGTTAGGGCCAATACTAGTGGAACCCTGGGATATTCCACGGTACTTTCTCCATAGTATTCTATAAGGTACTCTTAATAATACTATTCCTTTTAAAATAATAAATGTCTTTAAAAGTCAATGATATTAAGAAAAAAATACTCTTTCTTCTTCCGAACAAATAATTGGCATTGTTAGCTAAATATTTATTAAATAAATAAAATTAATATTTTTCTTCTATATTTATTTATTTATTTAAATTAGTAGCAATTTAACAAAAAAATACATATTTTCTGTCTGCTTACCTAAAATAATAATAGCCAGCTAAATATTCTTCAAACCAATAAAATTAATGCCGCCTTTTGATTTCTATTAATTTAAAATTGTACTGTTTGAGTTGACGTGACGTCATAATTTGAGTTTTGAACCATTCATTATAGGCAAAGTCGAAATGTTTTACCTTAGCGACATCGGATCATCGATCTAATTGTTTTAATGTGCGTAAAAAGTGATTACATACTTACAAACACACATTGCCTTAGCGTATTATTATATAGATAATTTGTTAGTAAAAATCCCCTTCAAGTTTATCTTTGTAAGGTGAAAGTTCAACCTGCCTAACAAGGAAACACATGAATATTCCTGAGTTACCACAAAAGTCACATATTTGTGTGAACACTTCTTCGTATCGTCATTAGTTTTATTACATCTATTTTAAGCGATGCATACTTTGAAATCGGCAAATTTGTTTACGTAGTTCCGGTCGGTATCACTTGTACTAATTACACATCTTATGTCAAGTCAGGATCTAAAATTAATTGGTATTCGCTAAGATAAATGAAATCAGTACAAATGTGTTCGATTAACGAGTAATTCAACGACAATTAAGATTTAAGGATAATACTTATTCAATGAAATATGTAGGCTTCCTGATAAACTCCCATAAATTAAAAAGATAAATAATTATATATTTTAGTTGTTTTTTTTTTCAATTAAATATTATAGGAATATATACATAATTATTTTGACAGTGTTAACTGTCATCAATTTTCTCTGGTACCTACTTATTGCTTAAATTTCCAGCCCGCGAATAAATATAGTTGTCCACAAACTTGTGCTTCGTCGCCCCCATGATGCATCAGTATGACAAGACCTAAAAAGTATAGTATAAACATAAAGAAATAACATTATTTATAATACGATGCAATTTCTCCCAAATAAAATTAAGAGGTTCGTAGCTCAGTCGCTGGTGTCCCGTTTTCGGATCAAGCAAGTTTCTAGCCACACTGATGAGCGGTTGAAACGACGAAATACGTGTCTGTGGATAACTACACACACACACACACACACATAAATATATATATATATATACATAGGTTCACCTATATATATATATATATATATATATATATATATATATATATATATATATATATATATAAGTTCTCTTATATGACGAACACTCTTGTGAAGCAAATCAGTATTTCGACTTAGTATTGAAGCAATGCCTTCCCATAAAATACTTGAACATATTCAGTTATTAGTATCGTAAATAAAAAATACTTAATAAATAAATAACTTAAAATTACTTTAAGAAAAAAGGGTAAACAACTGGAGAGCTCTTTCGAGCAATATGTCGTCAATCGTTGATAAACAAATATATACATATATATATATATATATATATATATATATATATATATATATGGATTAATTTAATTGAAATGAATAAATGGTTAAGCATTAGAAATTAGTTTGTTTAATAGTCGAAAATAATTTATTTTACTTTGACTACTTAATGGCGTTAAAAATTAATATTTAATATTAATATACTAGCAAGAATATTCGATCAGAGGAACATATTTTTTGCTAGTTACCTAAATAATTAAAATGAGATCATCTGTTCCTCCTATGAAAAAAAAGCGGACATTACGAGATATCATGGCTAGTTTAACGTATTCCCTTGATAAGTTAGCCTGTTCATTTTATACAATTTGTTTAGTAAAACTTCTTTTCTATTTTATATATTAGAGATTTTTCTATTAATTTCTCTGTTACTCTGATACTCGATATGAATAGACACGCATACACACATAGGCTCATATACAATTGCAAACAGATCTTTACGTTTTATGAGCATCAAAAAGTGTTATTTGGCTTTTGCCCAGAAATAGAATGCGGTGTGTTTTAAGCCGGATATCCGTAAAAAAGCAAAAGCATTTTTATTTATAACTGTAAAATTGAAAATGACGGTAATTAAAAAAAATAATAATAAAAATGGTAACAGAGTTGATAGCTGAATAAAAGACTACACATATGTCCTTATTCATTCAAATGCAATGCGTTTTCTTTGGATTGAATGGATTTATTTACACAATCTGCCAAATATTTCAGCCATGTGGAACAATGAAACGCACCATAGATTAAAGCTGCTATGCTCCTTAAAAGTTTATACATTTGTAACCTAGTTATTCTTTATCGGTGAGTTCTTTCTCTTTTGTCTTTCAAAATCGAGTACTGTTAATGCGTCTTTAAAATGAGAAGTTTGTAAATATATTTTCAATTGAAATTCATGGATAATATTTTTGTAATAATTGCATTGATGACTAATTTGCAAAATCTTAATAAAAAAGGCAGTTCGAACGACCCTGTCTCTATAATACGTTCAACACAGAGCTTTTAAAAAGAGCGTTAGAACACTCACAGGAAAAAATACTTTTCTCTCTTAATCATTACCTGTCATTTTGAACTTCCTTTCCATGAAGAAACTTCCTGTGCACGTAGCATTAGTTCTACTCTGTAATTCTAATACATCGTTCAATTTCTCTTTCCACATTGAACGTGGTGTATAAAATTCCATTTTTAACAATATTTTTCCACCCGCGAATATATCTTACTACATTCTATAACAGGGTAGCAAACTGGGCCCTAAATGGTCATAAGAAATGGGCGAGTAACAATATAAATCACCGCGGTCTTTTAAATATGGGTGTCATTCCTATGAAGTCTAAAGCAGGCCCTGGTCAAAGTACATTTAATCGCATGAAAATTACTTTGCAATTGTAGGTGGATTAGCTGTCGTGGTAGTGTGGATAGTTCGTTCTATTACCTAAAGGGGATTTAGAACAAACCTTGCTGAACACAACATTGATTGTCTATATGTTTGCACTTTTTCTGTAGGTCAAGTTATTATTGTTAATGCAACAGCAACAACATTTAGTAACATTATTAAATTGTGAAGAAAATATTGGACGAGGTAATGTTTTCCTAGGAGCCCGAGTTCCGGATGCAATCAGCGGACCGCGTTTTTTGAGACATATGCGTTATACACTAAACTCAATTTGAATCAATCAGTAAGTATAAATGATATATGAAATGGTATGTTCCACCTTTACATATGTAAACATAAGAATATTTGTATGTAAACATAAGAATATTTGTATGTAAACATATCATATATATATATCATAACTTTTGTGGGCAATACCGAAGAACAGATATTTCTTCAGACAAAAACCACAGCTTTTAGATATAGATTACTTAAAATAAGTTGTAGGTTACGGAATAACCAGATTACAACTGGCAAGAATTGAAGCTCAATGATCATCAAACAATAACAGAACTCAGTATCCATTTTTTACGGGCGAAGCGGTCCATCAAAATATACCGAAGTTTTATTGATTTGAATAAAAATGAACAGAAGAATATATAAAAATTAGACTTCAGCTTTATTTTGTTTATATATATATATATATATATATATATATATATATATATATATATATATATAAATAATTTAATATTACTCACTTAAAACTAATATTGGCATATATATACATATAAAAAATATATATTCTAAGATGAATCCACAAACTGCGTTTGGGGCCATGCAACCGCCTGCAACCGTCCCTCATGGACTGATGATGGTAGGCACCCCGAAACGACGTCGTCTGTAGGTATATAAACACTTTAATATATATATATATATAGGTATGTTTCATCTCCTAAACTTATAAACGGATCATTATGAATTAAGAAAAATATATTAAAAGAATAAGTAATGTTGATATATTATGGATTTAGGAATATATATATACTGCGCCACATGGTAGGTAGCATGTGCATATTCAAATCCGCCTAAAAAGCTTTTGATCTACGAAACTAATAAACAGATCATTACGAATTATGAAATATATATTCCAAATATAAGTAATATGAAGAGAGAGATAGACAGAATGACACACACACACACACACATATATATATATATATATATATATATATATATATATATATATATATATATATATATACATATATATATATATATATATCCTCGTATATAACTCTAAATCACAATTGGATACATGCTTAATCAAAACCTCCATGTGCAGATAAGAAAGTGTTAATTACCAGTCCATTTACCATTTAGGAGGGTTCCACCGACACCATACCATTCCACTTAAAGAAAGAAACAAACATTACCATTTAAAACCAATGCGTTATTTATTGCTTTTCACGTCACAAACGCACTACCTATTTTCAAATATTATACTTGTATGTAATTTCTTCAAATCAACAGAAAGTCTTGAAACAAAGACGTAACGTTGATAGGTATATAAATAAGTTTTGTTTTTATAGTTTTCATTTTCAATACAAGTATCTTTTTCATTTTTCATATGGGTATACATGTTTTGTTGTTGTTGTTTTTGTTTTTTTCACAATCTTCTCCAATGATTTTAGAGACTTCCCTCTTATAACGACTTATATTTCGACACTACATTTGAGAAGTACATTTCTTTTCGATCAAAGAGAGTACACAAATATCGTGGAGTTTACGTTCGCGGTCGATACACCTAAAATAGAAATGAGCCTTTGTTTGATTGATTTAGAAGTTTAGACATTAGAAATTAAGAACTAAAAATAAAAATGTTAATAAGTATTCAGAGGTTGGAGAATTATTACACAATCATCCTCATTGTTTCCCGGGGAAACGCCGGGTGTTCCTAGATGGGTTAACTACTTTAAATGTACTGCTATTTATTTCAATTAATGTCACTTTACTTGTATCCTCTCCCACGACAGCAACGTTTATTACATTCTTGTGACCCATATCCAAAAATTGAATATAATAAAATGTAACAAGTAGGAATAAATATGGGATATACTTTTATGAGCTGAGCGCCACAACCCACGTAGGAATGTTATTTATTCATAATACAATTCCGGGCAACGACGGCACTTCCTGCTAGTTTATTTAATAAATTCTGAAAATGTCATTACAGTCGTATAATTAAGACATTGTTTGGATGTACAAGGCGGGAACACATAGTGATGGCTTTATATGTGATATTGTGCATGCTATCCATTAGCTGGTATTATTTAAGACGGATACTTATCTCCAACTAAGCGAAATATGTCTCTTGCAATGTTTTCTGTTTGATGTTGATCTGCTAACACTATTTACAGTTGAAAATCCATCGCTTGCTTTTGTAAACAACACTCGCCCGAAAACTTTGCTATTTAATGGCGTTAGACTCGCATAATCCGATGAAGATAACTCGATATTTTGACAGATTTATTTGAAACAAACACCTCCAGGAATTCTTTTTACTTTCATTCTTTCTCCAATTACTGGCAATTCCTTTCATGCGTCGAGTTTATTATTGATGAGGTTTTATTCATATTTCAAAAACTACAGCAAAGTTTACCTTAAAAAAGATGCGAATCAAACCTATACTCGTGTTTATATGATTATGATTATTATTATTATTATTATTATTATTATTATTATTATTATTATTATTATTATTATTTTTATTGCTGTTGTTTTTGTTGTTGTCGTCGTCGTCGTCGTCGTCGTCGTCGTCGTCGTCAAAATGGTGGTTAATTTGTGCGTCGCTTGTTGCTGTAACTTTAGGCGTTCTTTCTCCTGCTACTACAGGGCGTCGAGTCAGACAGCAAGAAACCGACCGACTGACACTCGTAATTAGGATTATGAAGGGCCTTTTCGATAGGAACAAGAACG
>OY744544.1:50863324-50875824 GCA_963556195.1 Sepiola atlantica
ATTCAATATCAATTCAATATCAATTCAATATCAATATCAATATCAATATCAATATCAATATCAATATCAATTCAATATCAATATCAATTCAATTCAATATCAATATCAATATCAATATCAATTCAATATCAATATCAATATCAATTCAATTCAATATCAATATCAATATCAATATCAATATCAATATCAATATCAATTCAATATCAATATCAATATCAATATCAATATCAATATCAATATCAATTCAATTCAATTCAATATCAATTCAATTCAATATCAATATCAATATCAATATCAATTCAATTCAATTCAATATCAATTCAATTCAATATCAATTCAATATCAATTCAATTCAATATCAATTCAATATCTGTTCTATTGTGTTATCATTGTAAGCGACTTGTTGTTCTTGTAGCCGTCGTTACTGGTGATTTCTCACTGATAACGCCGGGATGTTTTCCTTGGGACCTGAGTTACAATAAGCCTCCGAATATTCCAATACGCATCATGATATGAACCGATGTTTTTTTTTATTGAGTTTTTTGGTGGATTTGGAATGGTTTCAAATTTGAGTCTTCTACCAGCAAATTAGACTGCTGTAATTTCAGCTGTGTTAATATCTAAGACTACTCTTTGTGTTCGGCCTTCAGTCTTATGGAACATTTATATAAACTTGTGTGACGTCACACAGAAAATAATGAAATAATCAACAGAAAAACTTAATTGCAGAAAAATAACAGTATTTAATTACAGAAAATAATAAAATGTCATAAACAATATCCAGCGCATCTTCGTTGCTATCAGCCGAGGCAACGCCATGTCTATTCTTATGTCATCCTAATGCTTCGGTTGTGCTTCTCATTTTTACGTCACATTATTTGTTTGAATTACTATTTTTTACTATTAAGCGATTGTTTATTAAAATATTTTTTTTAAATTTTAACACAAAAATATACCAGTAAAATTCACATTAACGACAGCAATGTTGGATCCTCATCCATAAATGCAAGTTCAGTGCAGCATAACTAGAACATACTGAATCATCCTGACCAAGTGAGCACGTGTCACGCAACAGGTAATAACCCCGCTGCCAATCGCACGCACTTCTATTTATATCAAAGATCAGCTGTCTACTCCATTATTCAGAGATAAGCGTTCAAACTCTAGTGTCGGTAGTAAATAACATTTCTGGTTGGTAAGTGTTATTTGTTCATGATGATTAGTTGCTGCACTATCGTTTCTTTTTAATTATATATTTTTTATTTAATTTTATTTTTTTGGTTTGTTTTATTTTAATTATTATTATTATTATTATTATTATTATTATTATTATTATTATTATTATTATTATTATTATTATTATTATTATTATTATTATTATTATTATTATTATTATTATTATTATTATTATTATTATTATTATTATTATTATTATTATTATTATTATTATTATTATTATTATTATTATTATTATTATTATTATTATTATTATTATTATTATTATTATTATTATTATTATTATTATTATTATTATTATTATTATTATTATTATTATTATTATTATTATTATTATTATTATTATTATTATTATTATTATTATTATTATTATTATTATTATTATTATTATTATTATTATTATTATTATTATTATTATTATTATTATTATTATTATTATTATTATTATTATTATTATTATTATTATTATTATTTATTTTTTTTTTAATTTTTTTTTTATTTTTTTTTTTTTTTTTTGCACTCACAAGGAGTTCTCAGACAAGTCATCGTCAGTGATTGTTCACTGGTAATAACCGGTGGTGTTCCCTGGAGTCTGAGTTATAACAAGTCTCCCAGGTTTCCAGTATTTTTCGATAACAATTGCAAGTGACTTTGCAGCATGACAACAGCTACTTACCATTGATTTCTCGTTGGTAACAACTCTGGGACACGGGTGGCAATAACCCTACAAAGGTCCCAATACTCTTCCAGTGGAGGTCTGCTTAGTGTTCTCCATCCTCGGTCTTCCCATCTTCCTTGAGCTTTCATGCCTATTTTGTTAGGTTTCAGCCGAGACTGGTGCACTGCCTAATTTTTCGGGGTGCAGCAGTCAGTTTATGAAGTTTCTGTCAGTTTCTATTCCTTGGGTTTATGTGGTTGTGTGCTTCCTGTGTTTTTTTAATTATGTAGTAACATCCATGTGACTGGTTACCATTTGTAGCTTATGCGGGTTGGTTGCCACATTCGAGGATTTTCCTTAAGATTGCAGCTTTTTTTATTATTACCATCCTTTGTATGGTCTCAGTGATCCCTTCGATTCCAACTACTCTCACCCTATTTTCCAGGGTTTTTTTTTTACTGTTCCTAGTGTTCTTACGATTATTGGTATTATATTGACTTTCTTCATGGCAAGTATCGTGTATTGGCTTCGTTTTTCCGTCTCCTTGAACGTAACTCGGTGGATTGCCTGAACAGCAAAATCTTTAACTTGGCACGATGTTTCCTTCTTGTTGACTATTATCCAGTCTCTTTGCTTGTATGAGTTTATCTGTTTGCACCTCCATGTCCCAGAGGATGTTGTCATTTTCATTTTCCAGTACTGTCTCTATTTTATGTTTGTACCATTTGTACGCGTGTTCGAAATGCAGGTGTTTGCATAGTTTCCAGTGTATAGCTTTCCCCACGCAGATTTCCAGTACTCTCCACTTCTTTCGATAAGCTTTGCAAATTACTTTGCGTTAACGCAACAGCAGCTTAACATTGATTTCTCGCTGGCAACGACCATTGATCTTTACTGGGATTGGGATGGCAAGCTCCCAGTACTCTCCGCATTCTTCTGGTGGCGGTCTGGTAAGTGCTCTCGGTCTTTCAATACTCTTTGACACTTCACAGCTATTTTGTGTGGTATCAACCGAGGTTGATCCTTTTTTTATGGGGGCACGGTTTATAAAATTTGTTTGCAATTTCAGTTCCCTTGGATTCATGTGGTGTTCCTTCCATCTTTTTGTCGGCTTTGTCTTCGTCATCATCATCATCATCATCATCATCATCATCATCATCATCATCATCATCATCATTTATTAAATGTATTATCATCAAACGTGTCGTCAGCACTGATGTTTTACTTACTGTTCTTTTAGCCTCCATCAATTATTTATAAGACACAAGTAATGCAGATTTTTTGTAACGATGTTTTTGTTGTATTACAATTTCCTTCGTTCTCCATATATATTTATTCTCTTATCCTAGGCTCTGGCTAATTCTACTCTGAGTTCAAAATAATTATTCATATTTTACTCTTCTCCACAGAAACAGAGACACAACTACTTTTCTTGTTTTTGTTTTCTTCTTCTTAAATTATGATTTAGGTAAGTTTAAAAAGCTTTCAAAAGTTTAAAACTATTTGAAATTGATAGAAATATTACTTGAAAATACTTGTGTATAAAAAAGCATACGTTTTACTTACTACTGAGAAATGATGGGAGCTTAATAAAAAGTCGGCCAAGATTAAGTCTAAAGTCTTCTTACTTAGGGGAAGGCGTAGAACACTTTCTGTAAATTGCTGACTGTTTTGTGTCTTCTTCTGGACATGAGCAGTTGAGCAAAATATTAACATCAGAATGATTACAAAATAAACTAAGTAAAGTAATGAAAGCATTACGGATACAAATTATAAAAAAATAGGTTTTAATCCTTAGGTTTCATTTCTTTACTAGAGAGAAGAATGTGAATTTAGACATTGAAAATACTGAATGAGAATTCTAGATATAAAAATACACGTTATAACTATCTCTACTAGCATTGATCATTTTTTGTCAATAAATAAATGTATTGGCAATAAATCGTTAAAAACAAAATCCATTAAATATTTAGTTTCTAATAGTGTAATTGGAAACAAATTTTCCACTCTGATTAAAATAGTTCACATATAAGTCATTTTAAAGATAAACTGGATGAATTCAGAAATAATTATAAAAATTATTGGGGGCTATTTTATAAAATATCTAATTTCTATATTCGTATCATATATTCGGTGATATTCTTTATGAAATTGATATGAAATTACATTTTAACTCTTAAATATAATGATAACAAGTTAAGATCCAGCCAGATAGAACTATTGTTAGTGTTGATTACCTGATGAATTATAGAGGTAGACACTGTAATGTCAGCTTTGTGTGCGAATGAAAGGGGAGACTCGAGTTAATATTAATGGAGCAAGAAATAGAATTTTTTAAAATATTATTTCAATAAACGTTCGCTTAATAGTAAATGAAAAATAATTTAAATGGTAATTATGAAAGCTATGTCGAAGTAGAAAAACACAAACTTACATGAAGTTATTTTATGATTGTATCAATCTACAGTATGCGTAACGTATTTAAGAACATATTTATACATACAAATAAATGATTCTTTAAAACAGCTAATAATATCTTTTTACTGACAAACGTTTTCAAGGATAAACATACATATATTGTCTTGTAATTGTATTTTTTAAGTCTCTTTCAGCTTGGATAACGGCTTTTATGTGGGGTGTGAATCGCCTACATGCTACGGCCTTTGTTCTAACTGGACATTACTTTTAGGCATTAGTTAGTGTAATAAGGGGACTAATTAACCTTATTTTCCAACTACACTCCACGCATACTAAAAAGGGTTGACATCTATAGAGCTATGAAGCCAAATCTAATGGGGCCATGTGATCATGTAAAATGTCAAAATTTATTTAGGAATCTATCAGATTTGATTAAGTGATTTTTTTAATCTTTTCATGCATAAAATAACATTTACTCAGCACATAAGACGTGAAACTGATAGATTGTGGACAACATTTCAGATTGTTCTTTTTGACAGACGGGTTCTTTTGCAATTGCCTATGTCGATCTTCTAGAATTACCACCAACGGTGTGCTGTCTATGCCGGGCGAACTCACGTGGTCCAATACTATCAGTGTGTTTGCTATGTCTCTTACGATTTGACAATTGTAATAGCTTTTCATCTGAAGCCTTTAACTCTTTGCTAACAATATAAACGAAAGATCGATCGACTTCGAAAATGGTTCTATTTCTAAAATGCTTTATGCATCATTTATAGTAACGATAACTGTGTGCTTTTTCATCTGATGTTAACTTATAGCCATGGATAATTGCGAATATATAGAAAATATAAACGCAAATAATATCCCTGCTATAATAAAAATAGCATATGTCTTTAAATATATTACGCACCTTGTAGATAGATATAGATCAAATGATAACATTAAACACTATTTTGTTATATTTCAAAAGGGCTCGCTAATTATTATTTTTAGAAACTGTTATTATGAGTATTTGTAGTAGCAGTATTTTGTAGTAGTAGTAGTAGTAGTAGTAGTAGAAGAAGAAGTAGAAGAAGTAGAAGAAGAAGAAGAGTATTTTACATCTTTCCTTGGTGATTATCGTGGGTTAAAAGGGTGTGCTTACCACCTGCCCTGAACCCCTCGGATCTGACAATTGACGTGCGAATCAGTAGCAATGTCGTCTGACTTGCTCCTTTTTATGCCTTCTTGAATTACTGAATAAATATGTACGAATTAACAAGGGCGAAAAAACATGCAGAGTTGAGATTAGCGTAAAATAAACATGGCCAGACTTGTCGTCATCGCCACCCGCACAGGTCTGCACACTATGCATAACGCATACAATTACACACATACTTACACATTCAGAATTAGGGGTAGATATATCTGCGCCAGAACCGTTACACTACGCCGCTTTCGGGTTCGAGTGTTGTTGGAGGTTACTGCATCAATTACAGTAATATCCATGGAAAAGGTATGAATCCCTATATCCCCCCAGCTAGGCAAGACTTGATTATGTAACTAGTCTAAAAGAAGGAAAACTCCGAAATGACACCAGTCTAATCTCGGTATTATGTCCAGTCGCCCCGGATGTATCATTACAATGGCGCTTTCAAGAGAGATGCGGTTAGAGATTGTGCAACAAGAGTGCGGACGCAGGGAGTCTCTACTGAAGCAAACTTCAGTAGATACTCCCTGCGCCGGCACTCTTGTAGAGTGTAGCCATTCTTTCGCGAGACTGATCAGAGACAAATAGAAGCTAGGCATTTCACTTTGTTCCCGATAAAGCTCGGGTTAGATAGTTTGAATCAAAGAAAAATGAGTTTGCACAGCCAATTAACTATAAACAACCAACAGCATCCAAACGTAGTCTCTATCTGCTCACTATATCTCTCAGTTTCTATGTTTTCCCTCTACTGGTATGGGTTAATTAGTTGCAGTGATAGTCCCTTGTGTATGTATATTTTTTATTTATTCGTATGGTAGATTAAAATTTAAACTTAGTCGAGACAGCAACTCGTGATGAGCTAATCCGTTCGTGACTTCGCACCAAAAATCGGAGAATTATCTTGAAAGCGCCATAATGTAAATGAACTATGTAACATTTCATATGTAACATTAACATGTCACATAATGTAAATGAACTATGCAACATTTCATATGTAACATTAACATGTCACATAATGTAAATGAACTATGCAACATTTCATATGTAACATTAACATGTCACATAATGTAAATGAACTATGTAACATTTCATATGTAACATTAACATGTCACATAATGTAAATGAACTATGCAACATTTCATATGTAACATTAACATGTCACATAATGTAAATGAACTATGCAACATTTCATATGTAACATTAACATGTCACATAATGTAAATGAACTATGTAACATTTCATATGTAACATTAACATGTCACATAATGTAAATGAACTATGTAACATTTCATATGTAACATTAACATGTCACATAATGTAAATGAACTATGTAACATTTCATATCTAACATTAACATGTCACATAATGTAAATGAACTATGTAACATTTCATATGTAACATTAACATGTCACATAATGTAAATGAACTATGTAACATTTCATATGTAACATTAACATGTCACATAATGTAAATGAACTATGTAACATTTCATATCTAACATTAACATGTCACATAATGTAAATGAACTATGTAACATTTCATATGTAACATTAACATGTCACATAATGTAAATGAACTATGTAACATTTCATATCTAACATTAACATGTCACATAATGTAAATGAACTATGTAACATTTCATATCTAACATTAACATGTCACATAATGTAAATGAACTATGTAACATTTCATATCTAACATTAACATGTCACATAATGTAAATGAACTATGTAACATTTCATATGTAACATTAACATGTCACATAATGTAAATGAACTATGTAACATTTCATATCTAACATTAACATGTCACATAATGTAAATGAACTATGTAACATTTCATATCTAACATTAACATGTCACATAATGTAAATGAACTATGTAACATTTCATATCTAACATTAACATGTCACATAATGTAAATGAACTATGTAACATTTCATATCTAACATTAACATGTCACATAATGTAAATGAACTATGTAACATTTGCTTAGTTTTTAAATTTAGGATCCTATTGCATTTCGAAAGACGGAAGTTTGATAGAATTTCAGTTTGAGATGGATTGATGTGCATATGAAAGTTATTGTTACACTCACAAACGATTATACTTTCTCTAACATTTTAAGTACAAAGGCAACAAAATAAAACAAAGGAGGCCTCCCGAGTGTTGCTGAAACGAAACATTCCGTTCGAGGAGAATAACAGCTTTGGGCCCACAGCGATTGGGAGTTGAATACACTCGACTTTGTGTACAACGAACATTATAGTATGAACATTTCGAACAAAAAAAAACAGCTGATAATAAGGTGTAAGGCACTACACACGATGATAGCTATTTGTCCATACACACAGCCATACATACACGACTATATATGTAAAATCATATAAATGTAATAACTGCGTTATCCGGCGTTACCCGGGAGTTATTTTACTTTCTTATTTTGCTGCGAATTTTTTAAAACTATGACACTATTTTTTTTATTTTACATAATTAATTTTTAAATACAATTTTCAAACTTCAATTTATTTATTGCAATATCGTTTGGTCACAAATTGAACCAAATTGTTATAAAATCATAACTGATTCTGTTAAGCTATTGGTTTCTTCATGTCCATTTATGAAATGCAAAAGTGTCCCAAACTTTTAATCTTTTAAAACGTAAACAAGTATTAAGGCGTAATAAAATAATTGAAAGCAGACTTGATTTGACCGTTTAAATTACTTTCTAGTCAACCGTTTTACTGCTGTAAAATTTCGAAGACTCGTTAAGTAATGCATTCTTACTTTTTCAACTTTTTACAAAATATCAAAATAGCAGAAAAAAACCGAAATACATTCTGGTAGATTTAATTCCGTAAGTAAATTTTTCTGAAAATGTCGTTTTATTCCATTCCATAGCAATTTTGATTTCCATAAATATTCGATTATAAATAATTATAAAAATACTAATTCAATTCATACGTTTTCTTTTATTTAAATAAGTTTCTTTGATGCGAAAAATTCACATACACATGCGTTTGACTCATCATCTATACAGAGATTGAATTAACCTGGCGTTGAATTCATTACAATTATCTACCATACATACATATAAAAACACTCATATATATATATATATATATATATATATATATATATATATATATATATATATATATGCATACATACTACAGATATTTATTTTATATATTTGTTTTAATTTTATTTCGAAGCTATAATAACTTACAATTGTTATTGGCGTCTGTATAATCGCTATTTGTCTGTTTACCTTATAACAACCTGTTATAAAAGTCCGAAGCGTGTGTCACCAGTTTTATACGAATCTTTCTCCCGAAAACTTTTTTAATTCATCTATAAATATATAGAGATAGATAACTACATACATACATACCAACATACACACATACATACATATATATATATATATATATATATATATATATATATATATTTATATATATATACATATATCTATATATATCTATCTATATATATATATATATATATATAGAGAGAGAGATATACACACACACACACACATATATATATATATATACGTGTGGGTGCATGTATGCATGTATGTATGTATATGCGTTTGCGCGACATTTTGATATTAGTGTTATTTTCACAATGAATCACTATATTTAAAACTCAATTAACAACTGTGTTTATATGCAGTTATATATATTTGATGAGCTCTGTTCAATAAACAATTCTTCCCAATGTGTCCTTGTTTTTATGTTTTCAACATTATTTTAATATCAAGGTTAAAGTCATTTATGAAAACTCGACACAATTCGAAAATTATTATGGTATGAATTATTTTTGTTCAATAACAAGAATAATTACTGAATCAATATGTCTAAGTGATCGATCTTATTTAATCACACTTGTTTGAATGATATGTTACTGCCTTAATAAGTTAGATGCATAAATGTGTGTGGGTTTCTTTATTTCTTTGATTGTCGTTTATTAATTTCTTTATTTTAAAAAACGTTTTATATTTAATCAGGACAAAAATAAGAAAAAAAATACCGTAAAACTTTTGGACTTTTTAATGCTTTTGGTTTCAAATATGAGCCATTCCAACAAAATGCCTATTTAATATAATATTTAACGAAAACGTGTCATACCGCAATTGGTTTCATATCTGCAACTAGCCTGTTGGCAAGTGTGAGTAGGTATTAATATGATGTTGCTGCGACACGCTCGCTAAATAGGTAATCCGTATCTTCGATGATATAATCTTGTTCTAACACATTTACAAAATAAAACATTAAACAGTTAATCTAAATATCGATCTTAAAACTGCACGTTTTTTGTCTTAATTCGGCTTTTTTCCGATTTCAACAAGTTGATTTATTATAATATTTATATCAATATATTAACATACATACACACATATATATATATATATATATACAGACATACGCAACACCCACACACACACAAACATATATATATATATATATATATATATATATATATATATATATATATATATATATATATATATATATATATATATATATATCTCGCCGTCTGAAATTGTTACTTTCCTGCACTGATGATAGCAATAAACTTGAAACGCTAGCGTCCTTAGGTATTAATAATTTAATATTTGTTTAGAAATATAATATATATATGTGTGTGTGTCTGTGTTTCTCGGCTAAATAAAAATGATAAATATCGTTAAATTAATAAAAAATACATCATGTAAAATATAAAAACATGTAAATAAAAGAGGTTAATGTCAATTTTTATACTTCAGCAAATCCTTTCCAAAAAATGTATTTATTGATAACAAATTATGTGAAACTTTCATGATTAGCTGTGCAGCAAATACATTTAAGGTTGTTTTTTTTGCTATTTTTTCCTTATCGTTCATCTTAAAATATGCACACCGCATGTTCTAACTTTCTTTGATGCTGTTCTCGTGTTCTTACGTGTCTAGACATTACATGGAATTGTATTTTGCTTTGCAGAGAGAATTTCTCTGTTTTATTATTCATAATTATCGACGTAGGTGCTTCTATTTTGTTTTTAGTACTGCCAAGTACAAGTACTTTGGTCATAGTTCAAATGAGACATTCTTAGACTAAAAAATGTATATTTTTTAGTTAAAAGCTATATATATATATATATATATATATATATATATATATACCCACATCGAGTATAAACATGATTTGTGTGTTTAGTTTGAATATTCAAAATGGATATTAAGACTGAATACACACACGCACACACAAACACCCCCCCCCCTAAACACACACACACAAACACACACACACCCACACACACACACACACACACACATATATATATATATATATATATATATATATATATATATATATATTAAACGTAGTCACGTTTGAGTTAGTGTGGGATTAGTTCATGCAGACTTCTACAGAGAGGCTGCTCTCTCTTTATCTCTTCCTCTTTTTCTCCATCTTTTGACTTGTAATGGCGTTTATCATCCGTATGAATGAATGAAACCGGCCAGTCTGGGAGAAGACAAATCAAAAATAAAACATCAGCACGAAATGACTCGAATTGCAGATATTTATTCGATCGTACGAGTGAACACACCCGCATCAACATACGCATATATAACCGCACCCGCACCCCCACACACACCCACACACACACCACCCATGTTGATACACTTTCGATAATATATACACGCTAGTTGAAGTTGCCGTCGAGCTGGGTTTCTAAAACTTTTCTTTTATTGACGTTAGTTCAAATATAAAAAAAGTTTTATTTTCACGTTTGTAAACTAATAATAACGAATAAAACAAGTTCATTATTCAGTTTGATGTTGATGATCGAGATCGGCTTAGAAAAAACTGGAACACTATAGCAAAAAAAGAACAATCGTCGAACCCTGAAATATTACATAAAATACTGGAACTGAAAGCGAACCCTTATCCACACGATCACCGATCAAACGAAAATAGTTTTTTTTTTGTTATAAACTTTAACTGTTTATGAGTTCGGCGTAGGAATACAAACTCTAAAATACATCTAAAATAGTGCAATAAATAAAGGAACATACAAATCAATTTTTAATTAAAAAATATATTAATATATATATTAATTTATATTATATATAATTTTATATATTTTTAAGTGTAATGCTTGTTAATATAAAACATTATAATAATATATTATTTTATTATTATCTACGGATACATGTTTCGTCCACTCATCGGTATTGCTAACCACAGCGGACGCATAAAACTTGACGGCTCGAACCCTGGACTTGGCCAACTTACGTGTTGTTAAAATGTAGGAGATATATATTGCTTTATCAGTGATGACTTTGTATTCATTGTTCAATTATTTTTTTCAAATATCGGTCGATAACATTCAATTCGTTTTAGGGGGAGGGGGGTCCTAGTTTATAAGCTTAGGTAGAAACCGTCATTTCGTGCAACAAATTGCTCCACCGATAGGTGAGCGGAGATATATATATATATATATATATATATATATATATATATATATATATATATATATGTATGTATGTATATATATATATATATATATATATATATATATATATATATATATATATATATGAAAATTATTGTTATTCACAGGCGGGTGTTTTATTTTTTCACGACTCATCAGCATGCTTAGACGGAGCGAACGAATTAATTTCGAGATTCTAACTCTGTACTTTTGTTACCACTGACCGCTCTATTGTATTTCCCCCCCTCTCTCTCCCCCCACCCTATCTTTCTCTCTCTCTCTCTCTCTCTCTCTCTCTCTCTCTCTCTCTCTCTCTCTCTCTCCGTATGTGAGGATACAATCCCTGCCGGCCACATGGTTCAACCCCCATGCGCAAGTCATGTAGCCGAGGTGCGCGCTAATGATCCGCCACGTATTGTCTAAAAATGGGAAGTAAATTAACATCTAAAAATAGCTAACCAGGCTGCTATCCAGCAAGCAGTCGACAACACTTAATGGGCGGGGCCCAGTA
>OY744544.1:50880824-50885824 GCA_963556195.1 Sepiola atlantica
GTACTCTTTTTCTATATTCTTCTTCTTCTTCTTCTTCTTTATTATTATTATTATTATTATTATTATTATTATTATTATTATTATTATTATTATTATTATTATTATTATATTTGAGTTTATTTTATCTGCGAAATTAAATTGAACCTGATGTTACATCAAAAAATGAGAACAGGATAATGAAAAACGAATGAAAAATGTCCGAAAAGTTGTTATTCGTGATATGAAATTCATGTTCGACAATAAAGTCGGCTAAAATTATTAAAATCGGTGCAAATATATTTTGTACGGTAGACTTATCAGACAGATTTGACAGTAAAGTAATAAAGATAGAACTGACAATCGCAAACAGAACATATATACATACATATACGTACATATATACATACATATACATACATATATATATATATATATATATATATATATATATATATATATATATATATACATATATATACATATATACATACATATATATATATATACATATATACATTTATATATGTGTACACACACACATATACACACATATATATATATATATATATATATATATATATATATATGTATATATATATATATATATATATATATATATATATATATATATATATATATATATATATATATATATATATATACATATGAGGATAAAATACACGATATATCATAAAAATGAAATGCCGTGAAGGACAAGATGTGTGAAAAAGACAGCCGAAAAAAAAACAAATTTAATCTCGTCTCCTGTTTTTATTAATAGAGATTTGCCACTGATTGTTTGTATCACGATTGTTACTTTGAATTACTTTGATGATTCAATTATCTGTCAAAATCCAGATCCGTCTAGACATTTCCCCTTTTTTGTTTTCATGGAGAGATCCGATTGAATTTCGCGGGGTCAAACTCGTATTTTTATTGTTTCATAGAAATATAGAAATCAATGTTCGTATTTTGTTTTAATATCAATGTTTCTGTAGATTTGTTAATATTATTCGAAGTTGTTTCATCACTCATTCCTAATACTTCATGGCTGATGACAAGCATTGGCGTTCCTTGGAGTCTGGCTGGGAGAACGTCTCTCCAGATATATCAGTACGATCTTTTTATATTCCAGTTACCTCCATATTTCTCTTACTCTCGCGACAATATTTTGACAACAATAAGTCTCACCAGTGTCCCAGTACTTGCGATTCCTTCTAGTGGAACTACTTTCCATGATAATATCTGATGTTGATGTCACATTCGAAATAGGGGTTAGCGCATATTTCTTATATATCGCCAGACTTTACCAAAGTGCTATCACCTCGTGTAGCTCATCTTAATATTCTTCATCTCTACTAAAACTTTTTCCCTTTTTACCATACTATTTCAACTTAACTGATATAGTTTACTATGTGGTGCTTTTCTTCACAAAGTCTATATTCGACACCTTTCTTGCAACTTGTATATGACTGGATCTAATCGCTTTCTTTTGCGTGTCTCTTAGTAGCGATCCAGTTACTTTGTTAAGTGTCATAACCGTAGTAATTACCTAGTTTACTCCTTCGCAGTTTATTTCATCCGCCCTATAATAATTGCTATGTAGTATCTTCTTTTTCATGTTTTTTCTATATTTTTTGTTCGTGTTTAACTGTTTTTTTTTGTGGTGTGTTTGCATCGTCATTGGCTGCGTTTATCAGCATCTCTATATTGTGTCGTGTGTATATATCTAATCATTTACTTGTGTCGTTATCTTTTTATTATTGATAATACTTAACAGTAGAAATATAATATATTTATTCACTCACACATTATATATATATATATATATATATATATATGTATATATATATATATATATATGTATATATATATATATATATATATATATATATATATATATATATATATATATATATATATATATATATATATATATGATTATTTTTATTTACATAGACATGTACAAAATCTGCGACACTGGTATGGCGATGTTATTGATCAACAGCTATTATAACTGAGATCTCATCAGGCAGAATTAGAATTCGATCTTAAGCTTAGATCATATTTTGAAAGGATCTTTCCAAATATGATCTAAGGTTAAGATCGGATTCTAACTCTGCCTAATGAGATCAATTTATAATAGCTGTTGATTGATTTTGTTGTAGATTTTGTACATATATGTGTAAATAGAAATAATCATATATAAAAGCTCTATTTTATATTGAGCACTTTTTATAAACCCGGTTGAAATTCTTTGGATTAATATCCTGTGGATTTTTGTACCTGGATTATCATATATATATATATATATGTATATATATATATATATATATATATATATATATATATATATATATTCCCTCTTCTTACTTTTTACTTGTGATATTGCCTATATATATATATATATATATATATATATATATATATATATATATATATATATATATATATATACATATATATAAAACGAGCTAGCATAGTCCAATTACATTCCAAAGGTGAACGTTTTTTTTATCTTACGAAAACATTTTAAAAACAGACTCTTTTCTTTGTTTTGGACGTTCATTTTCATATGACACTACTGTGTATAATTTTTCAAACTAATAACATTGTTGTTCCTTCTAATGAACTCGAAGAGAGTAGATCGAATATTAACATACTAATGTTGGTTGGTCTACTTTGAGCGAAACGAATTCGTAAAATAATTGCACTAAAGAGTATCTGTTTTGAAAATCTTGGACTTTTGCTCATGTATGCTCTGTTACTAGTTGACGGTTATTGAGCTTTAATTGGTAGAGCTTGGTAAACATATTGAAAGTTTCTGCTAAAACATACATTTTCACTCACACACACACACACACATACCCCCCCCACACACACAGGGTTGTAAATTCATAAGTGTTTATCCTCTACATCTCCAGTGTTTATAAGAAAGTGTTTAATAACAAGGAGATCCTTATTTTAGTATAAACCATAAAAATATGTTCGCTAAATATTTGCATATATGTTTCGTGCTACGCCCCATTAAAAGTTTTGCTCGTTCATGTTATAACGAAGATACTGAAAAGACGAATGTGTTCTATACTGGTGTAGAGTTTTGGTAAGAGTGCGAACTTATTCGTAAACCGTAAAGGACTATTCGAAAAGGTTTAAGTTCACATATACATATACATACTTACATCTAACACACATGATACACATGTATACACATATACACACACAAAAAGGAGTAATTCGATGAACAAGTTGAAAATATAAAGATAAAATAAGATAAATCGACGCAACCAAAAAAGAGAAGAAATAAATTTCAGTATTTTCGCTGTGCCCAGAATAAACTGGACTGAATAAAGACAGATGAAACATATATATAGCCAAAATGTGTGTATGAATAAAAGTATATACTAATATATATATATATATATATATATATATATATATATATATATATATATATATATATATATATATATATACTTGTCAAATCATATTTCAATGTAGCTAAGGGTCTTCTCATATGAACTGTTATCTTTTCCTTCTCCCATTGTGTGCCTTCAAAAAAAAATAAAATTGTTTCCAAATTTTTCTGAGCGACACCGGTTAAATCTCTTGTTTTTGTGTTTTTCTTGCATTCTAACCTGTTTTCCGTTTGACTTTTTTCAAACATATATATATATATATTGTTTAAAAATAAATATTTAATTTTTACTTACATACGTGTACGTTTCATCTTTTCGGAATCATCGGTGTAGAGATAACCATTTAAGCCGGTCGCCAGAACGAGAGTTGTTTGTTTACAATCCGATGCTTTAACCAATGAGGCCAGGATGAATAGCCATACGAAATCATACGAAATAAATCTATTCAGCGGGCATTTTCATAAGCAGCAGTCAGAGAGTGTTCTATTTTAAAGAAACGTTGCATTATAGCCAAAGTTGACGGCTGTCTTATCTCTCTTTAAAGGGCCACACCAAACGGGGGGGGGGGGTACAATTAATTATTTACGTATACGTTTCATTTTTGCGGAATCATTAGTGTAGAAATTGTTTTCGCTATAATTTCTGTTTCGCTCACTCCGCTCACTCCCCTTTCTAGCCATTTCTATTGATGGATTTCTTGTGAGAAAATATTTACATTTCTGAACGATACTTCAATGAAGAAATATATATAATTACAACGATCTATTTTGCAAAAGCCACAATAAAATGTAGTACGAACTGTGGAAATTTAAATCCCATAAATTATTTCTTGTTTGGTATCTGTCTTTTATAGACGACATCGGTTCTGTCATTTAATAATTTAAGAGAGTAGATACTGAACCTTGTGTTTACTTTCGGCAGCCTCGTAACTTTAGTCCTAGCATTTCATGAGCGATATTTCTGACAAAACTGGAATAATTGCTGGTTTCTGGGCCAAAATCCATCCACTAAACACTTACCATTGGCTTGTTTTTTACCTAGAGGTAGTAAATATTTTTTGATTTCTTTACATCAAGTGGAGTCATGCCTTCTCTGGAGCAATTGTCGATGATAATTTTTTTTTTAACTCGGACTTTTGTAAAGTAATGGTTTAGTCGTTTCACGAATTGAATAGAATTATTTAAATGTAGTACATACTGTTTGAATAGAATTATTTAAATGTATCGCATACTTTTTGAATATAATTATTTAAATCTATCACATACTTTTTGAATATAATTATTGAAATCTATCACATACTTTTTGAATATAATTATTTAAATCTATCACATACTTTTTGAATATAATTATTGAAATCTATCACATACTTTTTGAATATAATTATTAAAATGTATCACTTACTTTTTGAATATAATTATTGAAATCTATCACATACTTTTTGAATATAATTATTAAAATGTATCACACAATTTTTTAATATAATTATTAAAATGTATCACTTACTTTTTTAATATAATTATTTAAATGTATCATATACTTTTAAAAATAGGTAATTTAAAATGTTAGGTAGGAACGTGAATTTTTGCACAAACGATAACTTGT
>OY744544.1:50888324-50890824 GCA_963556195.1 Sepiola atlantica
CAATATATCCTATAATAAATAAAGCATTGGTATATTTTTTATCCGCACTGAAATTTGAATATATATATATATATATATATATATATATATGGGGGTGTATGCGTGTGTGTGTGTGTGTGTCAAGAAAATGAGGAGAGAAAACCTATAACAGACATTAAATAGATCTAAATTAATAACATTTTGTGATCACTTCTCGTGTGCACGTGTATAGGTTTCTCGCCTTTGTGTGACTTACACATTCTTATTTTTTTAGTTACTATTAATTGATTGTGTATTTAAGTCAAAATTGCAATTACGTAAATTACAAAAACAACATTGAAAAAATAATAATTGATTCACGAAATCAAATCAAGTAGAATGCATTTTGCTTTTGTGTCGAAGACAGGTCAGCCAGTTTAATAGTTAAAAAACAAAAACAATTAATTACTTCTTGACCAGTCGAAATTGAAGTAATTTATGGCTTTCATGCCTTAGCAAATTCTCGTGTATTAAAAGATTACATTCGTTTTACATCCAATAATGTATAAATAGAGATTAAAACAATATCAACTTAACAAAATTAGTTATAATTTCATAACAATTTTGTTCAATTAATAATTCACTGGGGAAACGATACCATAACAATAACATTTAACCCGGAAAAAATATTTTAAAAACTAATTTTATTTTTAAAAAATCGTTTATTTCTAAATGTGGAACCAAAATAAAAGTAAAAGATTTCCGGGCAACGTCGGTTTATTAAAACTAATAAAATTCATGAATAATTTCGGCAAAACAAAATCTTGCGCTTCCACGGTCTCAAGTTGTTCGCTCAAGAACATATTTCTAAAATAAGAATTGCTTTGCTTTTTCGCTTTATTCAGTCAATCAAATTTGGTTTTCTAATCAAAGGTATTTATAAACTGGCGATTTACTTAAGGTAAATCGCCAATTTGTAAATACCCAGAGCTAATCGAGACGGTTGAACAATGTAAAATACATTTTAAATAAAAGGGTAATTAAACGGTATTTACGCTAGTTTTTCAGAGTTGGTTTTTAATCCTACGAAGGCAAAGTTAGACACAAGGTTCTTTTTTAATGTATGGGAGCATCCACACCCCATAAAAGGGCATTTTGGGTTAGAACAAAAAAAATAAATTGCCTCAGTCTAGATATATTTCTCCTCCTCTGACTGAGAACGGATGCTCGTCCGAAGGTCAGGAAGTTTTTCTTTTTCAGCATCTATGTGAAAAATAAATATAGGAAAACAAAAAATAAAATGTCGACCTCAAATATTTCCTTTATATAAGAAAAACATGTGTTTCTGTATGCTTGACATTATATGTAATAAAGAGGAGGTTAGGGGTAGTGCAAGGAGGGTATTCCGAAATTCCGAAAATAATGCTAAACTAGTGTTCATAACAAACTTTCATGATTATTTTAGGTTTGTTCCGCCCCCTTCCTGTACGTACACACATACAAACATACATCGATGTAAACATCTATTTTCTTTTTTGGGGGGCCTAAAACAAGGGGGTACAATACACCGACACGTAATATGCATTAAGCTATTTTCATGGAGAAAACACAATTTTGCAATTGTTGTATATATATATATATATATATATATATTTATATATATATATATATATATATATATATATATATATATATATATATATATATATATATATATATATATATATATATATATATATATATATAGTTTGACACATTCCTTCGGGAATAAATGTTTTTGTGGCCTACATTTGTCAAACTTCTATACTATTATATCTATCTATCTATCTATTCATCTATTTCTATTTATATATATATATATATATATATATATATATATATAGCAATAATAAATTATGAAATACACTTAGATTTATGTTTTAAGTATATATAAATATATATATATATATATATATATATATATATATATATATCTGTCTCAACATATTACGGCTCTTCAGTGTGGCTTGACGAGCAAATTCTTGAAGTTGATATTCAAAACTCAACTGCTTACATAAGTTTACATTTATCATTTACGAAGCGTGTGGCATCACGCCTGTGTGTATGTGTCTGTGTTAATAGAAATAATCACATAATTATACAAATCTATTTCATACAATCTTAAACATACACACACGCACACATACACACATATACATATTATATTACATTAATTAAATTCCTAAGTCCATGCAAAAAGCAACCAAAAGACATACTTTACATCAATTCCTTCAAATAAAACCATTAGTTTTTCCATATTAATATATTAATATGGAAAAACTAATGGTTTTGTATGTAGACGAACATAAAAATGATGATTATCCACTGAAGTCCAGAAATAAAGAATTGAAGGAACTGATGTTAATTCTGTCCGGATTGCTTTTTACGCGAACTTTGGAATTGAAGTAATATATTAGAATAAGTATGCTCTGAATTTTGTAATAAATCTTTATTGAGCTTGTATTTGGACATTTTCGGATACTGTAAAGAATATCAAATTGAA
>OY744544.1:50895824-50925824 GCA_963556195.1 Sepiola atlantica
TATTATTTTGGGATGCTATAGATTAAGTGAGATAGTTTAAGATTCATAACAAATTGTATGCAATTACATCATTATTTTAGATCGAGGTTGTGGCTGCTCTAACGTAAACCTATCCTTTTCGTTTAGGTATTTCCTATAGTTTTTTCTTTTCAAATATATTTCCGAAAAATAAATCAACTAAACAAAAAGCAAACATATAACAAGAGATACAATAAATAAATAACAAATAATGAATGAAACTAATTGAGATTGCGCAATCGGAATCATAATAACAATTATATAGACGTCCATAAAATAAAGATATTTGCAAAAGAACTGAAAAACGTTACAAAACATTAACATTATAAAACATCTATTTAAATTCATTTTTTTACTAGTAAATATATACTTTCCTCAAATCGCATAAGTTTGTTAGCTTGTTAGCATGTTATTATATCGAACTAATATATACTGCCCTCCAAAGGAGGAGGTTATCTCTGGGATGATGGATCATGAGAATTAATCAGATACACCAGGACTCTCTCTCCTCAAATGAGAAGGTAATGCCTGGGAAGATGGTCTCAGAGCAGGAGAAATATTACACTACACCCAAAGGAAATGGTAATGCATCGGAGGATTGTATCACAACCATAGAACATTCTACACCCCCACACACAAAAGGAGGTGATGCCTTGGAGGATTGTATAATGATAACAAAGGAGATAATACGCCATTCCCTGAATTGAGTCTTGAAAGATTGTGTATTGAGTCTGAAATAGTGCAGTAAACTCACCTGAGCATTAAAAAAGGGCGCAATAGTAAAATTAATACAAGTAATAATATAGTTTTGGCTTCTGACAGATAGATACCAAATCTCCATTAGTAATACGTTCATTTATTCAATACGGCATTTTAAAGAAGTATTTTAGAAACGAACTATTTTTCGAATTATTTGTTTGTTTTTATTAAATAAATGCACTAATAATTTTTCTTTCGTTAAGTTTTAAAATGCAAGTGAATATTAAAGCCTTTCTTAGATATTTTTTAACGGAAACGTTGTTCATATCTATTTATATAAAATAGTTTGGTATGTGTATATGTTTCTACATTTCTATTTACATGAGAAATGTATATGTTTCTACATTTCTATATACATGAGAAATGTATATATTTCTACATTTCTATATACATGAGAAATGTATATGTTTCTACATTTCTATATACATGAGAAATGTATATATTTCTACATTTCTATATACATGAGAAATGTATATGTTTCTACATTTCTGTATACATGAGAAATGTATATGTTTCTACATTTCTATATACATGAGAAATGTATATGTTTCTACATTTCTGTATACATGAGAAATGTATATGTTTCTACATTTCTATATACATGAGAAATGTATATGTTTCTACATTTCTGTATACATGAGAAATGTATATGTTTCTACATTTCTATATACATGAGAAATGTATATGTTTCTACATTTCTATATACATGAGAAATGTATATGTTTCTACATTTCTATATACATGAGAAATGTATATGTTTCTACATTTCTATATACATGAGAAATGTATATGTTTCTACATTTCTATACACATGAGAAATTTGGTATGTGGTTAGGGTTAGAGTTAGGGTTTATATATTTCTATGCACACCTTTAACTCATCAACTAATTAACCAATTATTGGGAATTTTGGAACACAACTGCTATGCGTAAGAGGTCGTAAGGTGGACTATATTTACTTTAATTTACTTTTATGCTAATTAGATAACAAAAGGGGCGGATGCTTTTCGGATAAATTTTGATACCTCCGAAATTCGTGAAATTTTAACAATAAGTATGAGAGTATTTAGGGGTAATATGGACACAATCTCACATTTATCTTCAGTAAATGTGATCCATGGTCATTCGACACCAATCAAGCAAGATTCAATTAATTTGACATTCTTCTTAACACCTCTTAAGCGTTGAGACATTATAGAGAATCAAAACTATGTAATTGATTTTGATCAACATTTGAATAAAGATTCTAGACATAAGGTTCAGTAGTATCATATCGTGTTTATAATATTCGTAAGGCGTGATCAAAGTGACAGAACACTTATTTTCGTTTATGGTAGAGAGAGAGGAATTGTTGTGAATGTCTTGCAAATTTGAACCAAAGATTGGAGCTTAGTCAAGCACCGTCCACAGAAATACGGATATAAAGACAAGCAACAACAGACTGTAAGGAGCATAATAGATCAACCCCCACTAGATTGCAAAGTATATTATGTACACAGGAAGTGGATATCTTCATCTGTGCTTATATATTAAGATAGTTCCTCAACGATGACAATCTACGCTTGAATTTGTTTTCAGTGGATAGTGTTTTATAAATTACACGACTCACTCTTTCTCTTAGGCAGATTATAACTGTGACATTGTGTCACGTGAAAGAGAATGTCACATTTGTCTTAATTTGAGACTATTTTCACTATCAAAACTTTACAGTCTAGTCTATCCTAACAGTTGATCCATAGTTGGAAGGGAGGACTATGGGTCCATACCTTCACGAGAGCCGCGAGTCACAGACACGATTAATCATCTCATCGTCAAGCAACTTTGTAAACCTGACGGAAATCATTTAATTTGAAACGGAATTATTGATTGTGAAAAACATTAGACGAAAAAACATACATTTTAGTGAAGGCAAAAGAAACTATTTCTAATACTACAATTGAGTGAATCAATAGTTGTTTTGTAAAAGCTTTTTTATATACTCTAATTGCACAAATACATGCTAAATTGAGTATATACTGTTGAGTTATATTTTAACAAGTCAATTTTAATTCTCTTCATTAAAAAAGTCAATTTTAATTATCTTAATTAAAAAAGTCAATTTTAATCATCTAAATTTAAAAAGTCAATGTTAATTATCTAAATTAAAAAAAGTCAATTTTAATTCTCTACATTAAAAAAGTCAATTTTAATTATTTAAATTTAAAAAGTCAATTTTAATCATCTAAATTTAAAAAGTCAATTTTAATCATCTAAATTAAAAAAGTCAATTTTAATTATACATAAAAAAATACAATTTTACTTCTCTGAATTGAAAAAGACAATTTTAATTATTTACATTAAAAAAGGCAATTTTAATTCTCTACATTAAAAAAATCAATTTTAATTCTCTAAATTATAAAAATACACTTTTAATTCTCTAAATAAAAAAGACAATTTTAATTCTCTGCATTAAAAAAGACAATTTTAATTCTTTACATTAAAAAAGGCAATTTTAATTCTCTACATTAACCGTAATTTTAAATTAAATAAATAAATTACACATCTCCAACTTAGTTATATGTGTATATCTCGCCATCGCTCACTCTATGTTGAGTTAACCACTCTATAATATATGTTAATGTTTATGTGCGTATTTAAAGAAAGAAGGACCCTCTTTTGTCAGCTTTACTCATCAGATCATCACAACACCTGCCACATATCTGGTATAGTCTGTCAATTTTAGCAGGCCTAAAATGTCATATCTGCGCCTCCTACCGGGAGTTTTACACTAGTATCACATTGATACGTACAAAGTGGGCATACTCATAAACGATTTTTTTTGTTAATATCGCATGCGCACACACACCCTATGCCGAGTTGTATATTTATACTTAGCCACACTGATGATTATTGGTTACGATGAAACATATATGAATGTGGGTATTGAAACATGTTTATTATAGATAAACAGATATACATATAAATGTGTATATTCATTGTTTATTCTTTATTTTGCAGATTTCATAATGACTGATGATAGAATTGCAATTAGAGCCATTGGTGAAAAAACTAAATGCAAGGGCAGCGGTAACATAAATACATCTTGGGAAAGACCCAGAAATTGTCAGCTTACGCGATTCACAAAACTTGCTTAGACGTTTCAGAGAAGGTGGAACCACCATCGAAAGGTCATTTTGTACGCTTGCTGGAATGCTCATGAGGTATTTTACTTTGGGCTTGACCCGGGTTGTCATGCTGTGAACACCAACCTGTATGCTCCACAACTATAGTATCCAGCTACCTGCTGAACGGGTGAAGGGCGTGTTTGTCTCTCAATCAGACATATTGTATGAGCGTGAAATTGAGCTTATAATATAGCGATGACAGCATACAATTTCATCTGGATGGATACATTTTATAAATAAACACTTTTAATCTCTCATTTGTTTGAACGCTTAATACAAGCTTAAAACACAAACAAAATTACGTTTAAATCAACCTAATACGTTTGTATACGACTGGTCCTAGGCTCTTGCACCATCATACGATACTTGGATGTGGGCCCCATTTTGTTTTAACAAATTTTCATATTTTTATTTTCTGCATATTTTCTTTGTATTTTTTAAATCTTTTAAAATCTTTCTATCTTATTCTGATCACTCTTAGTTTCGTATTTGTATATTTTTATACGAAACGGTATGCCGACATTTTTTCTTCCGTTTTTTTTAATTCGACGCGCGAAGGTAACGATTGTTTTTGTCATCTTAGCTGAAGGTTATTGCGCGCGTCTTTGCGACTCGCAACATATGAGAAAATTATTCTCAACTAGAGAACCGTTAAAACCATCTAATAAGTAGCTTAAGTGACACACTGCCAGTAATTACATTTGGATTTTTATAATTCAATATTGAAATGTTCAATCTAACTTCTGCTTCTGTCAAAGTTTTCCACGTGGCTGTAGCTTACGTTCGGGTCAGCATATACAAACATCTGTGCATCAACTATTTTCACAAAATTAATAATATTGAAATAAGTCGTTATTCACCCTTAAACATTTGCATATTTCGACATCGAAATGTTGAATAGTAATTCTGCCTTTGGTTCAATTTGGATTGCAATTGAAATGCTTGTCTAAATTGGTTCTAAGTCGTTATTCGGATGTCACATATCATGATATGATATGGTATTTGGGTCGCGTTGTTGAGTCTACAGTGATACCTCTACTAATTGCATAAAAAGAGTTACATCTACTGAGTGAATTCGAAGCTGGCGTGTGCATACACGTAAGTAATAGAATTTATTCCAGAGAAAAAAAACACACGTTCGGGACAGCACAGTAGGATTCTCGTTGTTCTGGTTAACAGCAAAGAAAATTGGCTTATGTGAGTAGCACATGGCATGTATTTTGACGTATTTAAAGTTACCATTGTACATTGCGTTTCCTTTTAGAGATTTACACTTTTGTTTTGATGTTTTCTTTCATCATGATGTATAGTGAACCTATTTTATAAATTTGCTTAATTTGAATGTTGTCGGTTGAGGCCATTCTTATAAGTACTCGCACTTTCTACCTTTGATTTTTTTGATTGACAAAGATGTATTGCGTACACTTGTTTGTTTATTTATTTCTGTTTTGTTGGCTAAAACAATTTTCAGATATACCTTTTGTGTCAGGTAAGTGATGCATTTTTATAATACATGACACGCGCTATGCACATTTGAATGTGCTTCATAAAACAAATAGACCGGACTTAGTAATAATCAACAAGGAGGAAATCGTAGACGTCACCGTCCCAGCAGTTAACAAAGTGACGATCACAGAGACAGTAAAAATAAATAAATGCATGGAACCTAAAGACTGCGGACAGAAATATGAATCGTAGAGAAAATTATTTCAATACCAATAATTGTAGGATACCTAGGAAGATTTCAGAAAATTCTAGAAAAATACCAATTAGAATAAAAGAGGTGATAAACACAATTAGCACCGACGGCAGTATTAAGGACAATCCTGATGCAGAAACCAGCCAACATAAATTGTTAGCACCAACCCATTGCCGAAAAATTAAAATCGATATAAACAAAACTTATAGAAAGAATATTACACGAATCCAAATTCTGATGGGACACGTTGAAAGTTTTATTCCAAGTGTATTTCTATGTAATTATTTTATAGGTGATTTTCAGCTCATTGTTATTACGCTTATTATTATTTCAATTGTTTCACTTCCTAAGTGATTAAGATGCAGAAAAACTGCATTATTAGTTGTCCTATACTTCAAAGGCCGTATTTTTCGTTTAATATATATATTAAATTTATACGTATATAAAAGTAATCCATGCACACGTGTTTCTGGCTCACAACCGTCATCAGCATGGCTAACTTACACAGAGATCGAACCCTCGATATTGATGTTTATAGTCCAGCGTTCTACCACTGGACCAAGACGCTCTGTGTAGAAATATGTACGATTTTTATCACCCAAGTATGTAATGTATATATATATATATATATATATATATATATATATATATATATATATATGTGTGTGTGTGTGTGTGTGTGTGTGTGTGTGTATGTCTATACACACAACCCCCCCCCACTCACACATATATATATATGTATATAAATAAAAATATTATATGTATATAAATAAAAATATTACGCTCTTAATTTAATTTAATTGAGCACTCTACTGGTATTCCCCTTTTATTCTTTCTTGAGTATACCTTTATACTTTATATATATATATATATTTATATATATATATATATATATATATATATATATATATATATATATATATATATATATATGCTGTTTCCTTGATGCTAAACCAATGAAACTCTGTGTTTATACAACAGTGCTCAATTTGAGCATGTCGCCCCAAGGTGAATTAATCAGAATGGACAGGGATCTTTAAAATTATTATCATACCATAAAAGCGAAAGGGGGAGTACATGGTGAAGATGAAAGAGAAGTATCCGTGTTTATATACGTGTGCTCATCAATGTGATCAGAGTAATTGATAACGAATTAAGAGCGGATAAATAATGTCTGGCACACTCAAGATACTAGGTAGAAGAGAAATAGAAAGACAGCGCTGTATGTTATGACATCACAATGTAAACTTGTTTCAACACGACCAGTTCTATATATTTCTAAACATTTATGAACATATTTGTATATTCCAAAATGTAAATATTTATAAATACCAACATAATTTTATGAATATGTAATATATAAATATACTGATCCAACGTTTAACGGCTGATCTAGTATTTATTTACAATTTGACAAAAACATACAAATGCGATTTTGGGAAATAAAGAAATAATATTAAATTTCATATTAACCCTCCTCTAAACCCCCTCCAAAATTAAAATACATTTTCAAAGTTGCTTTTTCTCTCTCCGCCTTATTTTTAGTTGTTACGAGGTCTGAGAAAGCTGGATTTAAAACGAAATGTTAGCTGAAACATGTATGCATATCTGTAGCCAATGATGCGTGTATGCATAAAATAATTTATACTATATATATATATATACATAGAATAAACAGAAATAATCACTTTGTCTTATCTTGATTCTTAATATTTCACAGCAGTTTTCATGACTCATAGATCAGAACCACGTTTCAATATTAATTTCCATTGCATCTCTCTCCATATAACCACTCTACCCCCTTTCACTCCCTCACCCTGTCTGTTCTCCTCTCTCTCTCTCTCTCTTTGTCTGTCTGCCTATCTATCTATCTATCTATCTATCTATCTATCTATCTATCTATCTATCTATCTATCTATCTATCTATCTATCTATCTCTCTCTCTCTCTCTCTCTCTATATATATATATATATATATATATATATATATATATATATATATATATATATATATATACATATTAAATAAATGTTAATTATTACCTACATACACATGATTTTTAAACTTATGCAATCCTCAGCGTGCTTCTGCTAGTAAACAATGACATGTTAGGCCACCCTTACAAAAATAGCGAAAGAAATGTATAAACTATTATATGCACTAATGTGGTAGCTCGAAAAAAAATGTACACCAAGCATTACGCAAATTTATCCAGTATTTATTAGATAAAAAATATAAGAAAACATTTTGATCTCAGTCACTATTTTTCTTTTATTTTGACTTTTCCGAAAGTTATCTCCCTTACCACACTGTAAGCTGAAATCTCTACAACTACGTAAGATCGTGTTTTCTTCTCTTTTCGTATAATTTAATAAATACTGGATGAATTTGCGTATTTTTTTCCGTACAATCCCTTTTTCAGCTAACACGTAGGTGCATACCAAAGTTTATACATTTCTCTCAATATATATGTATATATTTATTTATACATTTACTGTGTGTGTTACCACTACTTAATTGTTACTAATAAGCATACATCGTACAGTTAGATGAATCTAATTATAGTTGTATTGTTAATATAATAAGTCCAGGTACGCATAGTATGGCCTAGTTGTTGCGAACACGCTGATCTCCTCTTTTTTATCGATCTGTTTATATGTTCGGGAATCCAGCGATCGATCGAAATCAATAAACAAAGAACACGAAGGCAAACAGGAATAAAAAAAAACATAAAGTCACATTGAAATGTCTTTTTAAGTATACACGTTTTGTTTTTTTTCGTGGGTAGGTACAACTTCTTATCTGAACACACAGTCAGACATTTTCGCTGTAGCAAAGCTCTTAAGTGTGGCTACAATTGCAAGTGGTAAACGCTGAGACCAAAACATCGTTTTTCTATCGACAGTAGAAGCTTCTATCCGCGACGTCATCAGCACACACCACAAAGAAGAGAAATGTTAATGTTTACATAAAAAATATCATCTATAGTTGTTGTGTCTATTTAGTATATGCCTACAGTTGTTTCGCTGTCTCACGATCATTCTATCTGGCTAACTATTACTTGTACGTGCCAAGCATTCCCCCGGGGAAATGGCTATGTATATGTGTTTCGCTGCCTCACGATCATTTAATGTGGCTAACTATTACTTGCACGTGCCAAGCACTCCCCCGGGGAAATGGCTATGTATATGTGTTTCGCTGTCTCACGATCATTCTATCTGGCTAACTATTACTTGTACGTGCCAAGCATTCCCCCGGGGAGATGGCTATGTATATGTGTTTCGCTGTCTCACGATCATTCTATGTGGCTAACTATTACTTGTACGTGCCAAGCATTCCCCCGGGGAAATGGCTATGTATATGTGTTTCGCTGTCTCACGATCATTCTATCTGGCTAACTATTACTTGTACGTGCCAAGCATTCCCCCGGGGAAATGGCTACGTATATGTGTTTCGCTGTCTCACGATCATTCTATGTGGCTAACTATTATTTGTACGTGCCAAGCATTACCCCGATGAAATGGCTATGTATATAGCTAGCGAATATAAAAAGACGGTGAATATTAATACATCTGAAAATAGGATCAAACATCGCTGTAATTCGATTAATAGTAACTTAACAAAATGATAATTACATTTTTCATGTGGAAGTTACGTTGGAAAAGACACGCGACTTTCCTTTCATTTACATATGTTGTTCATATGCATCTATACTATAATTGTTGTATCTTTGTTTCACTGACGTGCATTTAGATTTTAATATACTGTAGTATATAGACAATAGTAAGGGAAAAATATTCACCAATAGCGGCGCTTTGGCAAAAAGTAACTAGAAAAAACAGTTCCCAGTGACACTGAGGCTCTTGGAGTATACATAAACGTGAGAGAAAATTACCTCCGACCTTCTTCGCAAATGACTATGTTCGGGGAGGGTGCTTAGGCGAATAAAAAACGCAAGAAAATTTGAAAAAGAACGTAATAAACGCATATTTCCATCGGGAATGGGCCTAAGTTACCATTTGCAGAAGAGATTAGCATATAAATGTTTTCGGTTCATGAAAGAGGGACAACTTAACTTTATTTTATTATATAGATATACATATATGCTACCCGATATATATATGTATATATATATATATATATATATATATATATAAATATATATATATATATATAAATACATATATATATATAAATATATATATATGTATATATATATATATATATATAAATATATATATATATATAAATATATATATATGTATAAATATATATATATATATGTGTGTGTGTGTGTGTGTGTGTGTGTGTGTGTGTGGGTGGGTTCGTATGTAACAAAGGAATTGTATGTATTACATATGTACATAATACGCTCGTTTCATCAGATTTGCCAACGTCCGTCATAAATAAGGTTTGAGACACAGTCGCGTCTAATACTTTATTTTTATTACCTACTTTTATTTAATCTCGATTACTTAGCTTAGTTTTGAAATGTCATTCAACACCATACTTTTACATTTGATAGTTCATAAAACATTCCTTCGAAATCTCGTAAATAAGTTTTAGGGTTAAGCTACGAATTGTATTCTCGTTTTGAAATTCCACAGGGAAAGTGTTCGTTCTCTCCATAAGATGTTTCAATTTCGTTTTGGTCAACATTTTTAGGCAACTCAAGGCTTACATTTCTCCATCTCTCTTTCTCCTTTCCCCTATTCTCTCTCTCTCATATACACATATATATATATATATATATATATATATATATATATTGTTTATATTCCAATTACTAAAAGATTCAGTCTTTAATAAACTCATTCATTTTAATTTTAATTGTACTATGGAAGAATTGCTTGTGGTCTTACAATTGTTGTGCAGCCATTACCCTCATTCACTTGTTGTTCTACAGAGACCTAAATAAAAGGCATATATAAAGTGTCACATCAAGCACCGAGTTCGTTGAGAAAACACAAAAACAAAAACAAAACAGAAAGTAGATAACACTTACAATATATATATATATGTATATATATATGTATATATATGTATATATATATATGTATATATATATATATGTATATATATATATATATATATATATATATATATATATATATATATATATATATATATATATATATATTAATAACTAAAACATGAATGATCTTGTTATTTGGCTTGCTTGCCACAGTTCACTCTAGTAATCTGTAGATAGCAGTTTTAGGTTTTAGTTGGGGCCATGGCGAAATAATGTAAATGAAGACAAATAGTAAAAGTCGTAAAAATAATGAAATAATATTCAATAATTAAAAGAGAAAAATTAAGGGAGAGGTGATGATAGACGTAGATGAAAAGCGGTTGAAAGATAAAAGAGAGTGACGAGAAAGAGATACTAAGTAGAAGAGAAATAGCAAGACATCACAATGTAAACTTGTTTCCACACGACCAGTTCTATATATTTCTAAACATTTATGAACATATTTGTACATTCCAAAATGTAAATATTTATAAATACCAAACTAATTTTATGCATATGTAACATATAAATACACTGACCCAACGTTTAACGGCTGATCTAGTATTTATTTACAATTTGACAAAAACATACAAATGCGATTTTGGGAAATAAATAAAAAATATTAAATTGCTAAATTTAAACCAACAAATGTAAAAATAATACACATTGTCGAGACTGTATGTATGTATATATATATATATATATATATATATATATATATATATATATACATATATATATATATATATATATATACATATATATATATATATATATATATATATATATATATATATATATATATATATATATATAAAGCCTTTACGTTAGATATACATACATACATACATATTACTTTGGAAGAGAACCCCAGCAGAGTGCTCGATTATTAAGAATTTTTTTTGAAAAAAAGCGTAATATTTATATATGTATTACAGACTACTTTGTTGATCACTTGTTGATTTGAAAACCGACGGTACCGATTTTGTTATACTCTTCTGTAATATTATAAATACATACATATATATTATATAGTTAGCATGAGAAATTATTTCCGACAATATATTATGTATCTCGTTTTTTTTTCGTCGACTCTCGTTTTTGCATGGCTAATATCTTTAATAAACGTTTAATTTTGCTGGTAATAAACAACGATAACAATAACGTGAAACATTAGAATCGTACAGGATTCGAACCTGTGCGCGAAGAAGAAGAACAATCTGTTACGTGTGTCATCTTAACCACTTGTTGGGCTCGTTAGTCAAGAGGTTAACGCGACATCCGCGACTGGTGGTGTCTCTTTCTGAGGCTCAGGTTCGAATCCTGTGCAAGTTCCTTTTTGATTTTGAAACTCGTGGAGTAAATTAACAGTTTATTAAAGAGTATTACACAATACACATAAATGAATAAAAACAAATACAAACTTAATAGAATGAAATTTAAAAAAGTAAATAAATGAATAAAAGTAAATACATGTTATTACTTTCATCAATGTATTATTTTGCATATGAACAAAAATAATCATTTAGGCCTAAAAGTGGCCATGCCTGACCCACAAGATGTATACACACCGAAATATTTGACAGAAATAAATTAAAGTATTTATTATTAATCTTTAATGTTTCTTACATGAACCGTGGGCCAACGGATATGTGTGCTAAGTGTAATCAGTTCTAAATGACAGTCTTCTGACAGTTGAAGGTTAAGCCCTTACTACGGGCGATACTAGGAATATATAATTAATAATTACTTAAGACTACTAGGAAATAGCTGAGGAGTCTAGAACAATCCCCCCCAATTGATTAAATAAAAGGTTTAGTTCGAAATTTGTACAAATTCCTGAATTCGACATAACGATTCCTGCGGTCTACAAGACGCACCTGAAGAAGGTCTGAGGTTACAACGGTCTGAATGTTTTCAGACAAGGTGACAGCCCATGTAATTGAACGATGATAAAACAAAGACTGTTGGACATTTATGACTGACACCTGGTGGACAAGTCAGTCTTTGACTGAAGATTATTTGCCCCAAATATGGTTGGATTGAATAAATGATTTTGAATTTAATGAACGATTCTATGGGTGGGTGGCATTTTTAAAGCATGTAAATATTTTCACGGCTATAAGAAACTCATGCTATTTATTTTTCTAGCATTCGCTTTAAATAGTTGAATTTCACAAGTCCTGCTTTATAATATTTCGTATTCCTAAATAAGATAAGTCACTTTTAATTTTAGAAATAAAAAAAAACATTCTGGATGTATCTATATTTCGGCAGATCAACATTTGTGGGGTTATTTAATACTAAAATTCAAAAAGTTTTCAAATAAACGCGGAACATGACAGAGACGCCACAGAGTTCGAAAAGAAATATGAGACCGTCTTATTAGCATAAGTGTGACTATTTACACAGGCTTTCCGACGCGCTTCTCCCTCTCTCTATATTTCTTACACCTGTTTTTTCTCTCTTTTTATAATCATCATTTTCTCTGCATATATATATATATATATATATACATATATATATATTATTTTTTTTTATTTTATACGTACATAAAAGTAATCCATAGACACGTGTTTCTGGCTCATAGCTGTCATCAGCATGGCTGTGAGCCAGACACACGTGTCCTTGGATTACTTTTATGTACGTATAAAATAAATAAAAATATATATTAACGAAAAATACGCCCTATGAAGTTAAGGGCGACTGATAATGCAATTTTCTGCATCTTAATCACTTAGGGAAGTGAGACAATCGAAATAATAGTAAGCAAAATAACAACGAACGCTACAATCACCAATAAAAATAATTACATGAATATATATATACATATATATATATATATATATATATATATATATATATATATATTAAATTTCGCGCCTGTGCGTCTCCGGTGTTTTCTTTTCCGGTTCAAGATGATTTCGCAGTTTTCTATGTTAATCTCTATTTACACTAACCCTAACCATAAACAATCGCGTATTGACAAGCACATACACTTCTTGAGTACAGCGACCCGTTTACATATTGACTTGCATCCACATGAATCAACATTTATACAAGTCTTTTTTTTTTAACTAAGAACGTCACGCATATTTATTTGGTTCAAGAATTTCGACAAAACACCAATAAACACACCTTTGCAGCGATGACGAGATGTATAATATATAACAGTCCCACTATTAGTATAAAAAATAAACATCCAAATTTAAAAAAGATGATCAAGATATAATAGAAATGAATCACTTACAAGCAGGATTTCAATCTCATACGACCACCCACACAAGGGAGATAACCACAAAGTCCGTAGAACAAAGGGCGAGAAAATGAAATACCCTGAGTACTACATGTCAACATATATATATATATATATATATATATATATATATATATATATATGTATATATATATATACATATATTCTTTGGTTTCTGTTTGGTTTCACCCTAAAATGAACCACTGTATAGTGTAGGTTTTTTCAAGACACTTTGATCCAATTACTTTTTACTCTTTGTGATTTTTTCTGATGATTTTGTGATGTTGCAGAGACGATATTGACATAAAAATGTTCTTTGGCACAAGACCAATTCAACGGACCGTAAAAAATATATCTCACAGAAATGTTATTTTTTCTGGAAATGTGAAAAAATAACAATAATCAAATAAAACCATGGTTATTGGAATATAGTATGAACTGACTACCTATGCTTGTGTTGTAATTTAAAATCTGTTCCTTTGCTAAAAATAATATATTTCTTCATTTGACAAAAAATATATCTTCATAGAAAACATAAAAGCACGTAAAATTATAGATGTTATTACAATTGTAATTTAATATTTGAAGCGGTCTTTTTGTTCTTTGTCAAAAAGAAAATATATATATATCTTGATAATAAACATGAATTGTCCTGGTAACAAGTACACAAACAATATAACAAACACGGTCAACGAGTTTTATAAGTATACAATACTATCAAGGATCTCGACGGTTCGACAAGTAGACATAAGGTGGCCCTTCTTGTCACGCTTTGTATAGATAAAACTTCATAAATGGTGTCGCTCTCCACTAGATGGCGTTACAATTGTCTAACGTCATCCATTATTTCCGTTACGGTTTTAATCGATGACGTTACAAAAGGATGACGCCACCCAGTTTGTATAATGACAAGCAAGATAACAAATGTACAGGTTCCACAGAGTTTTAGTAGTATAATAGGACCCTAGGGCTATCGACCTTCACCTAGTAGACTATTTATCACCGTTCTTCCAATTTACTGGATGACGTCATCTTTTAATAACGTCATTATTTATCCTTTATGTTTTTATCGATAGTTTCACTGTGAATTGACAAACGAGATAACTACAATATAATATCTACAGTTTTAGTATATATGAAAGTGGTGTTTCACTGTGCATAATGTATACCTACTTTACATTTAATAAAAGTTTCTTAACCTTTCTCTTTCCAACCCCAATTAATATCATAACCCTCGCTTACCGACCATGTAACATCCCCAATGTTCACCTTCAATCTCAACTATAACAGCGTGCATACTTACTCCTACCTACACACGCACCCAATTCCACTATTTTGGGGTCGATCACCTGTAGTTTGTTTGATTCCTGAGGAGCCACCTTTTCTACTGCCCCGCTATTTTTATGCTTACCTCCAACACTCGGACATTTTTCTCACGCGCATATTTAACTCACTGTTCTCTTAATAAATACTTCTTGCCTCCTTGTAACATGTATCTTTAAAATGTCTCAATAAATGTATTTTGGGGCTAAATATCGATTACCACACACATGCGTATGTGTTCAGTTCTTATTTGTTCCTTTAATTCCATTTTATTTTACTAATATTAATGCTACACAGAAACTTTTGTGTTTTAATCCACAAAAGAAAACCTCAGGCCAAGTGTGAAAATAAAAAGTTTCTAACATATTTAATATTTATGCCATACAAAGCTAAATATAAGACTTGTTGAGATTGGATTTATAGAGTCCCTACGTTTTATTTATTTTTTCGTTCCTGTTTAGTTGGATAAATATACGCTTTCGAACGCGTTCATTTAGTTCATCTCCAGTCCTTTTAATTAGATTAGCAGTGTATCTTAGTTTGCTTGGTATTGACAGATTGTTAAATTATGTGTCTATGCTTACGTTTTCCATGTTTTTATTTCAATAGTGATAATAGTCGATTACTTAAGGAGCTTAATCTATTTGCATATATATATATATATATATATATATATATATATATATATATATATATATATATATATATATATATATATATATACATATATATGTATATATATATATATACATATATATATAATTATATATAAATATATATATTACATATATATTACATATACATATATACATATATATGTATATATATATATATATATATACATATATATATATATATATATATGAATTATGACAATATATGTATTAGCATACACTATCAGAATCTTTTAATTGTAACTCTACTATGAGATGAATATTGTTATATTATATATATATATATATATATATATATACATATACATATATATATATTAGCTATATGTATATATTACACACATATATATATATATAAGATATATATATATGTTACATACATATATATATATATATATATATATGTAATATATATATATGTGTTTAATATATATATATATGTAATATATATATATGTAATATATATATATGTAATGTGTATATATATATGTAATATGTATACATAAATATGTAATATATATGTATACATATATATATATATATATTTATTTATATGCAATATATATATATATATATATATATATATATATATGCAAAATAGATATATGCAATATATATATATATATGTATATACATACATATATATATGCATATATATATATATATATATATATATATATATATATGTATATATACACATAAAGAGAGAGAGAGAGAGAGAGAGAGAGAGAGAGAGAGAGAGAGAGATAGAGATATATATATATAGAGAGAGAACAATTCACACAGTTTATTCCGCTGTATCATAATACTTAAGGTGTCTAGACGGGCAAACGCTTCAAGCTGTGATCGAAATTTTGCCGTTTTTTCTAAGTTCGCAAGTTCTAACTGCCATTCCGTAATTATAAGTAACGAACAGTTTAGACTTTTAATGTTTTATAGACACACTAGCGGTGGGTGAAATGTATCTCAGTCGTCCGAATATCTTTTCATTATCGCTAATTAAATCTGTCGATTTCACGCATGTCTCTCTCTATTTCTCTTCTTTATCTATCTATCTATCTATCTATCTATCTATCTATCTATCTATATATATATATATATATATATATATATATATATATATATATATATATATATATTTTACATAGTAGAATTAATTGTACACTTTGCTTATGTAGAATACTGAAAGAGAGTGAAAGAGAAAAACACAACATTAAGACAAGATTGCATTCATTATTGTTGTTTACAAACCTAACATATCATCAAATAAATGAAATGTCCTTATTCCCGCAAATATGACCGGCTTTTATACTATAGGGGATTCCAATCGAGTGGAAAGACCAGTTAAACTGTGCGCTATAATGACGACCTTGGAGCAGGTCATTTCAATTGTTGTCATTTTATTTTATTGTTTTCAAGCCTTCCAAATCCATTGGAAGTTATTTCAAGAAAATATTGCATTTACCGATTAAATTATCGGATTGTTTAAAAATGACCTCTTTCAACAGATTATAGACATTTATTGATGAGAAAAAGAATGTTAAGAGTTTCCAAACATAATAATATGACAGGTTTTATTGACTTTTCTCGCCTATTTTACAAAATATGAACGAGCATATCAACATTTATACCATTTTAAGATACACTTTTTGGTAAATTGTTTGTCAATTCGTAGATACAAAAATATATTTCCCCTAATATTTTTGATAAAAAAAACAACATAGATTAATAAATTAATCTAAAAGTGAATAAATACCGATTGTTTTGTTTTTTTTAAATCTGTGGTTGCTAGAAATGCTATATTACCAGCTTGTATAATCTATTTAATTCTCCTTCGATTAGCTTACTTTTTCCTTTTCGCTGTTCCCAAAATAAAAAAGTATGATTTCACATCAATGTGCGAACTCAACATTTTCGAACAATGAAAACAATTCCGGCTCATTCAAAACGATAAAGTGAAATATCAATGTCTAATAAAAAAAATCACAAAACAGAACAGCAGATAGAGTCCGACAGATCCCGGAACAAGACAGAATGCGACACGACATTACGTACACATACATTCACACATGAGGCCTTCTCTCGTTCAATCACAACAAACGCTTAGTGAATTTAGAACTATCTCAATTGTGACCCATTCTCAATCATCAGTGGTATGTCCTTTTATCTGGTGTTCTCATTCGTCGCTTATAACCAGTATTAATTGCCAGCTTGGGTCTTGACACTTCCCCTATTCAAGCCGGAAGCCACGCTACAAATCTCACTATCAATTGATTTTTACAGAACTTTTAAACGTGGGTCAGAAATAGCAACGTTAAACGTCTGCTTATGTTTCTAATTACCATTAGTTTTGTAGGAAGATATTTTTAAAAAAATCATCATGTTTTATTAGTTGAGGAAATGTAAACGTGGAAAGCATGTGTTTTGAAAAAGAAAACAGATAAATAATCTATATTAAGAAAATAAGGAGACAGCTACACGTGTGTTGTGTGTGCGTGTGTGTGTGTGCGTGTGTGTGAGTGTGTGTGTGCTTCTCAGTTTTGGTAATTACAGATTGGTTATTACTATAAATGGACTGGAGTTGTTAGGTTACCTCCCTTTGTAAGATATTATTTCATATTATCTCCCTTGCAATTGTTTCCAAAATTTAAGGACTTCAGATTAGATTTATCGAATTTGACATTTGAGTTACACATCTACTAGTCGAATAGATTATTTAATGTTCTTTTTGGTTTAATAAAACATGATCTCAAATAAATATCAGTTGTTTAGGAATAGTGCCGAAATCAATTTCACAATTTATCATAAGCGACTCCGCATTAGGAAATCACCGTCTAAAATCAAGCACCATCAAACACCAGTGCAAACAGGGTTATTTCGTCGCGGAGGAGGACTAGTTAATCGAGCCACGTCGCACACACGCACACACACGGGTTTATGACGACGGTACTAACCAGTCCTTTATCAGAGCAAGGATTAAATGTTGGCAAGTGTCCCAGAGAAGAGACTCTCGCACAGACAGACACACGTACAATTACAAACCTACAACACGCGCACAAATATTACACACACACGTATATTTACACCCATATCTTAGGGTTTTGTCAATACTATTTTTCTCATCAGTTTTAATGAATTTATATGTAAAAAAAAACAACCTACAGATAGTTGTGACGTATTTCTATTTATTTGCTTCCCCGTGAGAGCCAAATTAGATACAATATCAATTTTGTTGTCGGGAAAATCCAACTCCAGAAAAAATGGATTTCTTCATTTGGACAAACATTAATATTCTCTTAGTCCAGGAGGATTAACAAAATAAAGATACAGGCATGTTACATTTTTTTAAGAAATTAAAAAAAAATGTTTTAATTTTCTCTTATTATATTTTTTTATTAAAATAATATTCGGTTGCATTCTTTCTCTCTTACCCTTTCTTCCCCCCCCCTCTCTCTCACTCTCTCTCTCTCTCTCTCTCTCTCTCTCTCTCTATATATATATATATATATATATATGGTGGCACCGACTTCCCTCAACCCGCACCTTGGTCCTGAGCTCCAAGTAGTGGCTACTACTTTCTTCTCATCAACCCATCATGTCAACCCAATATTTCTATGTACTTGCATGACATTCTTCTTAAAATTATCATCTTGAGGAAGTCTTACAAATAAAGACGAAACGCTGATGAATACATAAAAAAAAAACATTTTTTGGTTTTTCCTTTTTCATTTCCCATTACGTCGGATTATCCTCATCAGTACTTTCTCATATATATATATATAAGTCAATTATTTGTGTGTGTTATAAAAGCCAATATGTTAACGGTTAGAACAAATAAGTTGCAATAATGTTTAAATTTTTCACAGAATCTAAATACACCATTTGAATTTTTCTTCGGTTTCGTTTGTGTTACTAGGGGCAATTATCGTTTAGGTTCATTAATTAAGTGAAATATATTAAAATGTAAAGAAGCGAACTTCAGTTATGTAAAAAATTTAAAAAATCAAAGAATATCTCAGTGAAGAAAGTATTTAAAGTGTCTTGCACCTTTAAATAATACTTTTTATTGCTATTTTATCGATTTAAATATAAACTAATTCATTTGGATTCGTTAAAGTCATCGCCCGTTTTGCAGCTGTCTGTAACAACGCAGTGTCAACTAGTAGTTTCCTTTAAAGGAAACACTACCGCGCTAACATTATTTTTTATCATATTGCAAATGTTATTTCGAACTTTTCTTTCAATGCAAAAATAGTAAACATTACAATATTTGAAATTATTTCCAATTAACAGTATGAAACACGGACAAAGTTGGGTGAATACCGCGAGTAGTCTCCACACTCAATACGTCAATGTGTATTTATTAACGTGACGCATAGTCGTGAAACACACACACAGACACACGAGACCTTGTCTGATAACTTGATTAGTAGAGAGATTGATTAACCCAAGTGCAACACATCGTTAAATAATTACATAGGTACAAAACTATCACTACATTAACTACATTAATAGCATTATGAGACAACTTCACGTGTGTGTGCGTTTATCGCGTCAACGTAACTTTTATAATTACACATTGCGTTATTAGTCTTTGTTTATTCATAATGAATCGAATATTCAGTTAATTTTTAAAATGCAATAGCATACAATAAAACGAACTTTTAAAAACTTTGAAATAATTAATTACAAAATTAAATACACAAGAATGCGTTTCGGTTTCTTCGTAAAGCCATTGTCAGCTATTTTAAACTTTTGTTAATAGTTGAAACAGAAGAAAAAATATTTCATGACTATACAAAGTTTGAAAGGAATTTAGAAGCATTTACACTGTCGAATAGATAATTATTTTTGGTTTTTAAATTCTTAACACATCCTGATTTATTAAGAGATTGGAAATGTTGAAAGCTATTTACATACACTCATTTTATAATTAGATTAAAACAATATGACCTTAGTTTCATTATCTTTCAATAAATACTAAAAAATATTGGAATAATTAAATTTAACTTTCCAATTTCTATAAAAACACAATTAATAATTTGGTAATAAAACGTATATTAAAACATATATATAGACTACCAGAACACGAGTTACTGTTAGTTAATAATAACATTAATTCCCAGTTTTATGTCTGCGTTCCAAAAGTAACAATAATATATATATGGTACTAAATATTCTTGGTCTAATTTTTCTGAAAATCCATAAATTATGTTTTAATCTGGAAAAACGTCCCAAATCTTTACTTTAAAATTAAGAAGAAATTATGATCCATATCATCTGACTTAATTGGTGTTTAATAACTATAGATCAAATGTCATGTAAATCGGAAATATTTGATTTTTCAAATGGAATGGGATGCTTATATTATGTTGCGCTTATATCATGTTTATCCTGAATTCTTTAAAATATAAAGATCAAATACCCTTAGATTTTGGCTAATAATAATTAGTTGATAGTTAAAATTTCATAAAAATCGGGGGTATCAGAAAAAAAAAAACAACTAAATAAAAGTAAACATATCCCACATTATCAATCTTCACGATAAACAGCTGTGTTAAAATATCATCATGATCGTTTAATTAGTTTCGGAGTTTACCTTGCACACACACTCACGCAGACACACGCAGACACACACACATATATATATATATATATATATATATATATATATATACATATATATATATATATATATATACATATATATATATACACACTATTTTTATTTAACTTGATACTACTTCCAATGTTATGAAGGACATATTCACATGATTTCACAATTAGTTTATGTTATAAAATTTATATTTGAATATAAAATTAAAAAATATTTATATATATATATATATATATATATATATATATATATATATAATATCGTGCCGTTATAGTTTGTGGCTTAACTTTTCTGATTCTGTGATAGTACGTAGCTTACCGGTTATAATGTTTCCTACTCAGTATAATTATAATAACATATATATGTAGTAGGCAATGTATTAAAACTAATTATTCTTTATATATATTTAATTTCAAGAAATACAATTCAGTGATACACTGTATTTAGTAATAAAAAATGATACAATTCTAAAATAAATGCTAAATAAGTGAATCTAAATAAGAGAAATTTCTCCGAAAATGGGCATTAATGAGTTAAACCTTAACCGATAAAAAGGAAAACAAGTACCCCTCATTAACATAATAACTAACCCTAAGCCCTGGTTGACTATTACCACCCGGACTTAGAGTTACTGGTTAAATTGATTTAGTGTATTTTTATATACTGGATTATTTTTCTTAGAGTTCGGTGACGCTTATATTTTTCCATCCCAAGTAAGTATTTCTTAAAGTTGTCAATGTAATTTTATTGTTACCTGCCATATTGCACTCACGTGTCTACCGGTAGAAGCACCACATCAGTTTTATAACTATATTTTACCAGGCAGTTATTATACGTTCTTATAATACGCTTGTTAACGTAGGCCACATACTATAACACAGACAGAATTTGATAAGCCACATTCAAAGGGTAGGCTACATACTATAACGCTACCTATAATATACACACACCTAACTTTCTCTCTCTCTCTCCCTCCCCCTCTCTCTCTCTCTCTATATATATATATATATATCCGTGAAACAATATTTATTTTTAAGGTTTTCACAGATTTGCCAAAAATCTTCTCTCGAGTGCGATATTGGAAAACAAGTCGATTAAAGACACACCCATTCAACAAACAAAAGTAAAACATTCAAACATGAAACATAAAATAAGGTAGCTCGAACAACAAAGCAAGTAGAAACAAAGTTCTTAAGCCATGAGTCAGGATATAAATATATGATTGCTCTTAAGGTGATGGACTCATTTTCAGGTATAAGCTCGCTTGGCTGCAGGCAAACGCCGCTGCTTACATACCAAGCAACTCGCTGGGGGTGAAGACATAGTTTGTATTTAACTTGTAGCTTCACATATAGATTGGCGTTTGAGAACCTCAAAAGAATATCTTTACCCTTTGCCGATATTATTTATAAGACATACTAGCGAGTTAAATAGTGATGCAATGAAGCCTTAGGGTACAAGAAAATTTTTTTTGTATTTCCATGTACATGGAAATACAAAAAAAAAGAGAGCTGAATGTGAGATAATATGTCTTTACGGTACGCCACGCAGGCGTTCTTCGTCGCTGATTGATGTCTTTCGAACATTTATCATTTCACTCAATCGACAACAATCCTGCCCTGCCACTTTTGCTACTTTTGCCACTTTTGCCACTTTTGCCACTTTTGCTACTTTTGCTACTTTTGCCACTTTTTCCACTTTTGCCACTTTTGCTACGTTTGCTACTTTTGCCACTTTTGCCACTTTTGCCACTTTTGCCACGTTTGCCACTTTTGCCACTTTTGCCACTTTTGCCACTTTTGCCACTTTTGCCACTTTTGCTACTTTTGCCACTTTTGCCACTTTTGCCACTTTTGCCACTTTTGCCACGTTTGCTACTTTTGCCACTTTTGCCACTTTTGCCACTTTTGCCACTTTTGCCACTTTTGCTACTTTTGCCACTTTTGCCACTTTTGCCACTTTTGCCACTTTTGCCACTTTTGCTACTTTTGCCACTTTTGCCACTTTTGCCACTTTTGCCACTTTTGCTACTTTTGCCACTTTTGCCACTTTTGCCACTTTTGCCACTTTTGCTACTTTTGCCACTTTTGCCACTTTTGCCACTTTTGCTACTTTTGCCACTTTTGCCACTTTTGCTACTAGACTGGAGGTACTGCTGGGAGGACAGCATCGTATGGCTGAGTGTTTTAACCTTTTCTAAATTAATGAATGCGAAAGTTGTGCCCGTTTCGTACACATTATAGTAAAGTCCAAACGCACTATTTCAAGTTAATTCAACTTCACACAATAGAGGTACACTCTTTTTATATACTGCCTATGTATATGAGATGTTAGTTGCAAGGTTAACTAATTTCAATATTGGTTTAGCAAAAAAATAACATTTTGTTAATTAACTATGATTTGTTATTGTTTTCTTTACACTTTAATATAACACATAGTTGTGTTGTACAATATCGTTTTAGTTCCTAAAAATATAAGCATTTGTTTGCAAGTGTTTTCCTTTTAGTTAAATTTCAGCATTTGCGATCGATTTCTAAATTGCAAGTGAAAAAGCAAATTGATATCTTCTTTTTTATTTCTTTACGGTCGCATTTAAAAGATAAACAAGTTTATATCGAAATTACGAAAAAGTCTAATGTTTATCTATATGAATCAAGGAGAAAGATTTTGTTTCGGGTGTACAGCAATGTTACGAATGGAATGTTTATTATTTCAATTAATGTTTCAAGTATTTCAAGTAGCGATCTTTGCGAAGGGATGGCGTGTCAGCAAAGCCAGCAGTATTTCTTAACAAGGACACGTGAAGTTAGTATCCACTTATTTTATGAGTAATATTCAAGCAGATATAATCATATACTACTGTCTAAAACCAAATACATTAGACAACAAAAGCAAAACTTATTTATCATCATGTTTTAATCTCTTGGTACAAATACATGGTTTTCAGTATGACGTTAAAGTGTGCCCAGTGCAGCATCCCCCGTTTGCGAGCTTTACAAATTGTGAAGTTAGTAACTATTACTCACAGCTCCACCCTGACCATGAGGGGTAGCACTTGTCAGGGTCCCATCTATACGTTAAATACAATTAGTTTCGGTTCCGACACTGCCTCAAACATATCTAGGCAATATGAGATCTCCTAACCAACTGCCGAAATTCATCTATTATTTCTTTCCAAACACGCACCTCTCAAGCACACTCCAACCGTCCTGGGTATTACACAAAACAGCATTAAAAAGTGAGGCCGAATTGGGATATTTGAGGAATGTGTAGTGACACCTTTGTTATCACTAATACCAGGTTCACTCTTACCCGCAGTAGGATTATTTGTCTAGCCTATGAGTAAATAGAATTATCCTTTACAGACTATTTGTGTACACACTATACGCCTATAAACAAATTATTCTACAAACCAATTGTATACAACACATTTTGGCTAGGAGTGTAGTATATGTTCTGAGACTACACTTAATTCTGTTCTGGCATTGGTTCAGTGAAGTAGCAATCCTTCGAAGCTGATATATTTTTTTCATTTGCGTCTCAATCTAGAGTGCTCCGTTTTGGAGAGCTGGAATTTCACCACATTAAAATCCGTCTATTTATCTAGCTCGTCCCTCGCTGGAAGACAAGTGCATGGGGAGCTAAGCGAAAATTGGCACGCAGTAAAACCCAACATCCAACGAACCTACAAAAACAAAAAAGAATCAATCTAAAAAAATCGATGTTCTGCAGTAAGTTGGAGTGCTGGTTTCAGATGAGATATCTATGTTTATTCTGTTTAACTGCTTACCCACGAGGGCTGGAGGTGACAAAAGATCGAGTGTAACATTTCGTTTGGTCATTACTGAATATCACAAGGTGGCTCCTGGCTGTGTTATGTTCAGAAATGTCTGCTCTTTATATCTATGTGTATTCAAAAGGTTTTTAAATTCTTGTTCAGCCCGCCGACACCAAAATTACCAATGAATAGTTATAATCGGAACCCACTCGTGCATGAAGTAAGCGAGAAGATACTACTTATCCGTGACAGGGATGTCTTTGATCGTGGTGTTAATATTTTCATAGAATTGGTATTTGGTCTCAACTGGAGAGCATAGCGTGGGAGCGTAAACGTTCAGGGTGTTCACTGGCTCTACCACTGGATGGTGGTTCTACAGATGTGAGTAGAGATTTCTTCACTGCGAATCCAACGCCAAGCAATCTTCATCCCTCAGTTTCCTTGACATGCCAGAAAAAACTGGTAGTTCTGTTCTCTGAGGCTGCCGCTTGATGCGAGTCTTGTTAATTGTAGTGCAGTTACGTCGATATTGAACCTTGTGAGCTCTCGATCGATGACAGCTGCTTTTCTGAAGTCATTGTCCTGTTGTAAACCATCAAAGAGGCCAGGGTACATTGCCCTGACATTATAACCTGCTAATTGCAAGATTTGTGGTTTTGTTTTTCTTTCTTTAGTGCAGGTGTTTCAGCTGCTTTTTGGTATTTTCCGTAGCTACAAGCGTCCATTAAAGCGGACAGACTGCGGCGGGTAACCACCTTTCTGGCTGGGAGCTGCCCAGCTTTGGGCGGACTGTAGCTGACCAGTGGGGCTGCGATGGTACCCCTCACCGTCAGAAACAACCTGTAATGCCTGGAGTTACGCCAATCGTTCCTGGCTTATTACTCTTAATTGCTGTCTTAACTCGCGTGTTGTTTCTGACGCTGCAAACAGCGGCACCGTAGTGGCCTCTCCAGAGTGCAAGCGTGGCCAATCTATATTCAGATCCTGACCTGCACAAACATCGGGGTTCCCCTTCTCAGTCTCGTTGATGTGCCCCAAAGGAGAGCTGAGAAATACATTTGTCACTCGCTTAGCTGCAGAAGCTACTGGGAAAAGTAATTGTGATATCTTCTTGGAACACTTCTGCCATAGCCAGTGGTCTGCCTCCAGGAGATTCATACGTCCAGTGGTGCTATGTAAACACACCACACCCTGAAGCAGTTTCCATGGGCATGGCGCTTGGAGCCAACTTATGAGAGAGTTAAGAAATGAGTAAGGACCATTTATGACGTCCACCCTACAAGGTAGAATGCTGGTTGCCGAACATTAAAGGCACTACCTCTATCCAAGGCCATCGATATGTCCCAAGCGTACTACTCCGTTACAGACGCTTTAGCTTAATGTATGTATATATGTTAATTTACACACACACACACACACATATATATATATATATATATATATATAAATATACATATATATATGTATACATATATATATATACATATATATATATACACATATATATATATATATATAAATATACATATAAATATATATACATATATATATATAAATATACATATATATATACATATATATATATATGTATATAAATACATATATATACACATATATATATATAAATGCATATATATACATATATATATATATATAACTGCATATATATACACATATTTATATATACATATATATACATATAGATATAAATATATATATATATATATATATATATATATATATATATATACTTGATGTGGAAAACTAAAAGCAAACTTTTAGGAAAGGTAAAACCTATAGTGAAAGGTATACATCTCAATATCCAGGATAGAGCAGATAGATAGGTAGAAGGATGAAAAGGAATTAGAAAAGCAAACGGCAGATCTTTTTTCAAATCACTTTCTCCGCTGGACCTTTTGACAACGGACTTTTTTTCAATCAGACATTTGCTTGCATTCGGGTAACGTGTTGCCTTGTTTTTTCCCCCACAATCTTTATTTTACTTTTTCAAATTTTAAATCTTGGCCTTTGCCAACTTATCTATCCCAGCGATTTCCTCTGATGATGAGTTTTGATCTTTGAAAAGCCTGGCTTAAGGAAACAAATAATTGAATAAATTGCCTTTTTGCGGAATATACCTTGCTCTGAGCAACTGAATTGGAAAAAGATCTGCCGTTTGCTTTTCTAATTTCTTTTCATCCTTCTATCTATCTATCTATCTATCTATATATATATATATATATATATATATATATATATATATATATATAGATGAATAAAGAAAGGGATAAGTGATCCGATGTAATGGAAAATGAAAAAGGAAAGCTAACAATTATATTATGTATGTATTCATTAACGTTTCGTCTTAATTGTGAGATCTTCTCTGGATGAAGAAAGATGCAGAAGAAATAATCATACAGTTATCAAATTTGATCTGCCCGAGCGCGGAAAGCCTCAGGCGAGAATACGTGTGAAAACAATATATATATATATATATATATATATATATATATATATATATATATATATATATATATATATATATATATATATATATGTGTGAACATTTGTATATGTACTTACACTTTAAAACTGGTTCAGTTATACTCGCATTTACACTTTACATTTTATTGATAGAGTCATCCCCAGACATTTATTCGTATGTGTTTTCTACTCTATTTTCATTTGTTGGTGATTTATTTAAACTAGAACTCAAGCGTTCAGGACACACAGCATGAAGTGTTGAATAAACACGGGAAATGCAAGAGAACCGAACAAACGTACCCATAAGTCAATTGGTGTGGCAATACAAACTGATAAACAGAAACTAACATTGATGAAGACAAACATGAATGCATGGTGAGACGGAACATGAGAAATGAAAAAACAAAAGAAAATTCTGAAACAAATGAATGGTGTAATGTCCCGTGGCCTAATGGTTACAGCGCTTGCTTACGTAGTCTAGGCTGACTCTGTGGCAGGGATCCGAACCGTGTGACCCTCCGAAATTAATATCCCTGCACTGATAAGAGCGAAAGCTCGAAACGGTAGCGTATATAGGTAAAGTAATTAAATATTATTCATTTTAAAATAATATATATATATATATATATATATATATATATATATATATATATATATATATATATATATACATTTTTAATGATACACAATTAAAATAACGATGATGTTCGTAAGTTTTTATCCAATAAAGCTACAGTGAAATTAGACAACACGAACAGAAAATATTATATTTCGGTGCAGCTTGCACCAAATTAAAGTATATTACAAAAACATAAAAGTTAATCTTATAAAACAATGCATTTATGTAGAATATTAAATAAACAACGGGGAAATCCGCTAAGTTAAGTGGGATCATGTGATGTAGGCATCAATTTACAAAGAAAATGGCGAGGTATGCAAAATGTGGCTCGACAAAATCTAGCCATATTGCAATAACCCAATATCAATAATTTCTTAAACAAAATGGTCGCACACAAATCCCTGATACTAGCAGTAATAAAGCATGATACCGGCGCGAATTATGGAATCGATGATGTCAAATTCAAATATTATCGGATTAATTGTGAAAATGGGAAAAAGTTATTTGAAACATTTGTTTGAATTTAAATTTGAAAATTGGGCAAAATGCTGTTAGAAACCAAGCATAAGATGCAAATATTTTTCATTAAAACTCTTTTTTCGTTTTCCTTTCTTTTTTTCTTTTTCTTTTTCGGATAAAGTATCCTCCATTCGAGACGACTCCTGTTTTGTATTACTTAAAATATTACCTTTTTTATGATTATCAGAATTGATTTGTTATTAAAGTAGTGTCCGATAGATATCATATGATCTAATAAATGCTTCAAAATAACTTTTTCCATTTTCACTACATCAATCGGACACTGTTTAAATAACAAAAATACTTTACTAATCATACAAAAGTAATTATTTTACTAATATGAAACAACTATTTTTCTGATAAAGGCTATTTTATCAGAAAAATGTAGGTTGAAATTAAAAGAAAAAATTAATTAAAAAATATTTGCATCTTATTCGTGTTTTCTAACGGCATTTTGCGCAATTTTCAAATACTATCAGATATATTGTATCGGTAATTGATAATTTCTGTTATCTCCATTATACTGACATTTCGAATGGGCATATTCATAATATTTCAGCCGATCCGACCTCTGACCTTTTTTATGGATCTTTTCGAACTTTGGAACTTTCGAGTCGAACTTGTAACAATTTATCTCAACTTTTGGAACATGAACGACATTTTCAACTGAACACGTTATGTGTAATTTGCTAGAATTTCGTCAACAATGAGTAGGTGGAAGTGATAATCTATGTTATTAATTATTATCGCCTCTAGGAACGATTGAACTTTCGACTCCCAGAATATTGTCACATAGAAATGATTGTTAACCAACGTTTTTAATCATTAAGCCATGGATTTAGCTCGAACCGTACACCTGTCATAATAACTAAAATAGCATTAATTGACATTTCTTCTCGGTCATGACTTGTGCGACGATAACCATCTACGGCCGTGGATTTATAAAGGGTTCGTGTTAAAGAAGGTTCCCAAGTTATTAAAAAAATGCCCCGAAGAAGGTTGAAACTAGCATCGGCTGAAAATATTGTGAATGTAATGACTAATATGACACAAGTAGTCAGAATTATTTGAATAATG
>OY744544.1:50930824-51020824 GCA_963556195.1 Sepiola atlantica
CCATCAAACTCGACAGGAATGCCACTCAGAACTGATTGTTAACTAAGCGGTTTAACGGGTTAACAGTTGCTCCATGTAAATAAATGTACCCCCCCCCCCTCCACTTCCAATGAGACAAACAAACAGTTGTTTTGTTTCGTTCTGTTTTACTTTTTGTCATGTCGGCTTTGATTTCTCGACTCGCTTTTATTTCGTTTCCTGTCCTCATTTATTTTTCCATCATTACGTGCAGGTGAGTGAGTGACGGTGTTTATTTGTCGAATGTTTATGCAGCTCGGACCGGCCAGGGAGTGCCATTAAAAATCGGGAACGCATTGCGAATCCGAACAGGAAAGACGAAACTAAAAAAAAAAAAGAAAAAGAAATGCACATACCGGATTTTATTTGTATTTTACAATAACATATCTATTGCGTAACGTTGCTGATTAAACATTCCTTTTTTATGTTAGTGAGTGGGTAGAAGCCTTGTAACACGTCTGTTTAACAATTTTATAAAAGGACATCATATAGACCTCCTTGCAACTTTGAGGCACAAGCGATAGCCCAGGTTAATGTGGCTGCATTTTAAGTCTATATTGACGCCACACCCCTATCTGTACAGGGATTGATTGAGTCAAGTAGCAAGAAGTCAAGGGCAACGAGTAACAATGCCAGGATAAACAGAGAATGACTCGTGTTATTTCGGAATTTTCCTTCTCCTAGACTAGTTACACAACCAAGGGTAGCCTACCTTACTATTTTATCCAGAACTGGAGGGGAAAATGGATTCATACCTTTCCAAATTATTTCCATTAGTTAATGAGATGCAATGAATCCGATTAAATTCGAACCGAGTGCACGCCTGTAGCCACTACCCAACTTCACTTCACGTATAGAAACACGTGTCTATAGACATTTCTACGTATATACCTACACTAGGATTAGACAATGTTTATCTTTTTCTGGATATCAAATTTGTCTATGTAACGAAAGTTTAGTATGTGAGTACCAGACACTCGATTTCTAACTTGCAACACTTTTTCAGAAATTAGTTTTAGAAATAGTCCAATAAGAAGTATTGAGAAAACAATGACAATTTGCTTTTAAATAATTACAGTACTTTTCCATCCAATTGTTATGGGAATATCAAGGTTGAAAGTAGTCATCAACGCACCAATTTTAACAAACTCATCCTTTGGAGTTACGAAGAAATTTACATTCATGCAAAGTACGCCAATTCAACACAAAACTTAAGAAGGACGGAAAAAAGTTATCGATTTAAAAAAGTAAAAGTAAAAGTTAAAAAAAAACGTCTTTGTTGTTTGGTTAGATGTCGGTCTTGAACGCATATTTCATGATATTTTCATTGTCACATCTTATTGTTACCATGAATACAGGATGATCCTTAGATTCATCGGGAACGACTGCTTTATCTTGCTATATGATATTGCTTTGACGCGCATTCCCGAACAGAGAGACACATATACCACACAAACTATCTCTACATACAATGATGACTATAAGTTTTGTTGTTTTTGAAAAACAAATAACTAAGCAAACATTTATTGATTATAATAATAATATAATAAACAATCGAGGTTTATGTTAAAGTCGTAATACATATTTGCTATTTCACTATCTTCATCTGCGACGAATTCATCACTTAGTTATATTCACAACTGCGTTGTCTCAATCATTTGTTGGAATTGAATTAATTTCTACTTTAATGTGAGTGTATACATCAAGTAGATTTTAAGGCTTTTTTGGCGCTAAAAACGAATCCTTATGCACCCTAAACACAACCAAAAGTCTAAGGGACCTCCCCACAAGTCAATTAACAGAGGAGCAACGTTTCATCAGCAGAGATTGTCAGTCATGATCACCACATTCAGCTGAGTTTAGTCTCGAAACAATATTAGTCGGTTGCCGCTTAAACAATCGTTTTTTATCATCACACGTACGAGGATGGTGCGAACTGTGTGTGTGTGTTCAAATCAGACAATTGCGATCTTGGATTTTCCCCTATTCGGCGTCTTGTGCTAGATTTCTTCCGTCTGATTCAAACAACAGTATTTATGGATAATGTATTCACACTCTTTTTACTAGTGTATTTTTATTGACAAGTTTCGTCAGAAACAGTCACTCCGTCTAATTCTCGAAAACAATCATACTTTTTTATTTTATTTTCGAGACAATCATGGTTTCCTATCCCGGGTACCTCTCAGAATACTTGATCCACAAATATCCAAACATATCAAATAACATTATACTATCGCGAGCTCAAAGCTCCCACCAAAATACACGTAGACAAACTTTTCTCTAATTTATCAGTTTTATTAAGACATATTTTCGTTTCAGCATTACAATTTTTCCGAGAAAATCTATGACTCAAAGAAAATGTACAAAATACACGTATCCTTTTATTTTGTTCTAAATCGTTTTTAATCCGTTTCCTCGGAATTGTAAATATATTTTTACACCTCACTAACAAATATGGTTATTTTGCTACGTACCGTCACGATAAGTTGCCCTTAGGCTATCGTAAAATAATAACCTTTCTATTTCTAGATGATCGGGCACAACTGTAAACCAACTTTGAATTTCTCTTACGTCACATTATGAAAACCAACCTATCATTTATTCACTACTCATATAAGGCTATGTCTGACCACAAATCGTAATCATACAAAAACAAACGGCTGCAGCTGCCAAGTTTATATACACTTACATGTACGTGACATGTACAGGTACGTAATGTTTAACACGCACACTTCCAGAAAATATATGTTAAAATATTTTAATTATTCCTAGTATAAAACACTGATTTAAATGTTATATTTTTCATTATCCCAGTTCACTTTCTCTGACGACTGTTTTGCGAATGTCAGAGAAGTTCGAAAATACTTGATAAAGTAAGATTGCCAATTCGCATTAATTTCTCACGAGGGTAAATCGGCACGATTGCAAGTGAACAACATTTTATGACGAGTTATTTACGATCAGTCATACAAATCTGATGATACAGACGTCAAGCGGATATTTGTTCAATTTTATGGATTATCATTGATGGGATTATCAGAAATAAAGAGGATTTTAAAAGATTAGCGGAAAATCGATATTTGAATATGAATATATAAGATAGAGATTTGGCGGGTTTGTCTGGTCGATAACTGAAACGATTTATGTTTTATGTACTTATTTTATCAACTGTAATATTGTGTACACATATGTGTTTCAGTATTTAATCTAATGGTACTCAATAGATGAGTAGAGCAGTTAGACTGAGGAACCCATTCTTGAAGTGAAACACAAACGTTTTTGTGTAGCTTGCTTCCCATAAGTATAGTTTATATTACTGCTACTTACCCCTCTTACACTATATATATATATATATATATATATATATATATATATATATATATGATAAATATTTGTTCTGTTTACTAACTATGCACGTATACGTTTCGTCTTTTATAATCGGGACTCATCAACATATGACTATTCACTACCGGTCGTGCGATTCGGAACCCCGGATTCCGAGTATTTTACAACTCAAATCCCGACATCTAGAAACCACTTGGCCAACGCTGAATACCGAATAAACAGTCGTAATGTTAACACTGTATCCGGCGGCTTGATGTCATAAGAGCGTTCAACTTAATGAAAGGAACGATATATATATATATATATATATATATATATATATATATATATATATATATATATATATTCAACTTCCTTTTAAAATGAAAAAGAAAACAACTAATATAAAGAGAGCTGAGCTTGAAGTGCTATTTCAAGTTGAGTACCTTATGATAATCATACGAATGTTATATTAGGGACGGCATCTATATGCCAGGTACTTATTGAGTGAATATATATATATATATATATATATATATATATATATATATATATATATATATATAAATATTTGTTATTGTTTATTTATCTATGGACGTATACGTTTCGTCTCTTTTCAATCAAGACTCATCAGCATAGAAGTACGACTATTCACCACCGGTCACACAATTCGAAACCCTGTATATATATATATATATATATATATATATATATATATATATACACGTGCTGGTCAAAAAAATAGAACATATGTATAAAACTGTAAAAATCATTCCGTTTGAGATAATTTTCGGATTTTAAATTGTGTAGGCGAAATATTCTATATGTAAATAACAATTACAACTATTGTTAATCATTTGTAATATTTGCATATGTCAGACTTTATTGTCACAGAGTAGTTTATTGTCACATTGGGAAATTCAGCGTTTCAATTTAATAGAACATTATTCGTTAAGTAATCTTAAACTCAAAAAAATTATGTGTTTAAAAAGATTTTGCAAGTAATTTAATCATAATCTCTCATTATGGGTCGCTCTAAAGACATATCTTTGTTTGAGAAGCAGCGAATGTTCGATTTGCGGGAAGTAGGAAAGACGCACATCGAAATCGCTGGACAAGGTGGCAAAGAAAAGCCGATTCCAGTCAACAAGCCACATTACAGAAAGTGGAAACAGGCTTCTGGTGCCGACGTTTCACGTTGCACTACCTACCGAAGGCTCCGGCAACTAGGATACCAAAATCGTATAGCTGCCACCAAACCGCTCCTTAACAAAAATCAGATGTTGAAGAGGCTACGATGGGCAACTGGTCATCAAACCTGGACTACAGACGAATGGCGGCGTCTGATCTATTCAGATGAGTCTCGATTTTGTATTTCTTTCGGCGACCAAGGGCCACGTGTTTGGCGAAGATCCACGGAACGGTATAACGGTTTTGGGCTGTATGAGTGCTAAGGGTGTTGGTAATTTCTGCTTCATCAAAGGAAATGTAAACGCAACAGTGTACCAAGACATCATGGAAGCTAATTTACTGTAAGTGCTGGATAATCAGTTTGACAGTGACGCCACATACATCATTTTTCAACATGACTTGGCACCGACACACTCTGCCAAGTCCACAACTTCCTGGTTCCGAGAACAATCGATCCCTGTTCTTGAATGGCCGGCGAACTCGCCAGATTTTAACGTTATTGAAGCCTTGTGGGATCAGATGAAGAGGAAGCTTCGCAAAGAAAAACCTACTACCCTTGCAGCCATGAATATTGCAATACAGAACACATGTGATTCGGTGTCTACACAGTTGCGAGAAGCTTGTTGATTCCATGCCCAGCGAATTGATGCTGCTACTAAATATTGATTAATTTTTATCTGTATTTAAGTTAATAAAAAAAACTATTTTGTTTTCTTAGCTGTCTTGTTCTATTATTTTGAAACGCGAAATATTGAAAAACTGACATTGCAATTGATATGAAAAAAAGTTTCTATCGTAAACCAACTATTTCAGTTAGTTTAGCATTATAGGAATATTTTAGCACCAATTACATCTCACAGATTGTCCTCAATAAGAATGAGAGATTATGATTAAATTACTTGCAAAATCTTTTTAAACACATAATTTTTTTGAGTTTGAGATTACTCAACGAATAATGTTCTATTAAATTGAAACGTTGAATTTCCTAATGTGACAATAAACTACTCTGTGACAATCAAGTCTGATATATGCAAATATGACAAATGATTAAAAATAGTTGTAATTGTTATTTACATATAGAATATTTCGCCTACACAATTTAAAATCCGAAAATTATCTCAAACGGAATGATTTTTACAGTTTTATACATATGTTCTATTTTTTGACCAGCACGAGTATATATATATATATATATATATATATATATATATATATATATATGAATGTTGCTTTTACCGCATTCATAAAAGAGTTCAGAGTGAACAAGTTGAAAGCTGACTTGGGTCTGGGGTTCTAATCTTGCGACCAGCTAAACAGTCATCCTACACAAGTAATAATTCACAGAAAAAGATGTAACATATAAGCATGTGAATCAAAATTAAAACATATTCATCATTATATTTGTATAGCCCCTTATAATGCAAGGACGGGCTCTTTAAAAGAATTGAAAATATGCTGTATGAATAAATGCGTAATGCAAACTTTTGTTTGATTGTTAAACACTGTTAAAGCAGCCTGCTAATGATGTACGCGTGTAAAGACAATTAATATATAAATAAAATGAAATTTAAAAAATAAGTAAATGAAATCAAATAAAGCCAAAAAGTAATGAAATTAAATAATATATATATAGAGATTTGTTTTTGTTGTTGATTACTCTGCGCCGCTTGCTGTGAATACTCGCCGACTTTGTATTTAAAAAGTTAAATTCCTCCTAAAACATTCCAAGCTAATTTCTGGTGGCCAACTGGTAACTCTCTTTACTTCGAATCAGTGGCGATTTGTGATCCGAGTTCGCGCCCGTCGACCGTTGGAAAGTAGCTTCCTGCACTGAAGATTGCGTAAGCATGAAACATCGATGTATTTAGGGTATAAATAAATAATTAATATATATATATATATATATATATATATATATATATATATATATATATATATATATATATATGGCATAAATTTTAACTTCAACTTTAACGGGAGATTGACATGAGAGGGGAGGGGGGAGGACCCCAACAAGTCGTGTTTCAAATTATTACGTGGGAGGTTTTTCACGTGTCTGTGCTGTGATGATCTCAATTTCGGCCGGGGTGGGAGGAAGGGAGATAGAGCGACGGCCAGAGTGAGTTAAATTTAAAATGAGAATAAAATTATGATTTTAACCGTGTCACCGTAATAGACAAAGCCCCAACTCTGTCCCCCTCCCCCTCCAATGTATTTTCAATTTTCAATCTCCCGTTAAAGTTGAAGTTAAAATTTATGCCATTTGAATTCCTTCGCCCGCCCGATGAATTGGTCGCTTTTTGCACCAATGAAACAAAACTTGTTTTGTCGCAACTAATGGAATAAAATCAAAAAATATATATTTTGCTCTGAATTTTCATTGAGCACTCTCATAAACCCGGTTTCAACTTCATTCGGATTCATACCCACTGGATATTTGTAACAAGTTAATTATATATATATATATATGTATATAATATTAAACGAAACATTAAAATTCAAAATAAAAATATATTGCCTTTAAGTGTGAGCTCTGTGAGGTAGAATCATGCGTAAATTTTTATCGACTGAATCAATGTAATTAATTTTAAGCATCTGTCCCTTATAACACATACTCCTGTTTCAAGTCTGACATGATATTTAGTGTATCATGAGGTAAGATATAGTTTTTTAACAAACTTCAAAAATCAATATACAAAATTTGAAATTGAGATTTAAAATCTGATATCCTAAGATCTTATTTAGTTTAGGCCAAGGTTGTATCCCTAGCACCTATGTTGTTTTACGGTTAAAAATCTAAATTTAATTAGCTTGACCGAGGCCTAGGTAAAAATTAGATGTAGGTTGTAAATGCCTTCAATTGGAAACATATTTTATTAATTCACTAATTTAACTTTAGAAAACCTAAAATTAATATTATTAATTGAATATACGATAATCAAAAAAAAAACATTAAAAAATGTAATAAATACGATTTTATAAATATAAATACATAACTGGCCATATAATACCCAGTTAATAATTTAATATTGCATGCATATTTTTTGAACACCATATCTATGTGTAGGATATAATTTAAAAAATCATTGACTTATTATTTTCTGCAGCATAGAATACCAATCTGCAGTACTGAGACGTTTTCATTTCTACTGTCTGGCACCTATCTTGGTGAATTCCACACAGGCGGACTTTTCTTTTGTGTTCACTTTTGACAATGGGAGGTTTGCCCGAAATATAAAATGATTTCTAATGATCCGGACATTGCACACATCTAACACCCAACTTGCTGTTTATGTATAAAATAAAATAAATATATAGTTGTAAGTCCTCTTCGTCGATGGTTTATTTTTGTTCTTTCCAGCTTCTCATTAACCAGGCTGTTATAACAATTCCCAGCAAGAATATATATATATATATATATATATATATATATATATATTAGATTTTAATGTGAGATGATACATATATATATATATATATATATATATATATATATATATATATATATATATATATATATATATAATTATTTCCACAATCAGACAACGCCTCAGCCCACACAAAACATGAAAGCCACGGACCGAACGTATTGGATTCGAGTCTTATTGTGGAAATAATTATATATATATATATATATATATATATATATATATATATATATATATATATATATTCTATGAATAGTGTTTATTAAATATTAAAGTGTATTACAGTCAACGTTGTTTCGGACTTACCTTCTCATCAGTGCAGGAAGTGGTGGTTTCAGGCGGTCAGACAGGTTCGAACGCAATTCGTAGGTTCAGAAGAGAATCACGATCTTACCCCCTTATCAATTAGGTCAACGAAAATCCCCTAAAAATTAAATACATTTAAAGCCCGCGGCAGGGTTCAAACGTTCCGAGATCAAAGAGTGCTTCAACACGCGGGCATGTAAGCTTTGCTTCCGTAGCTTAACGACCTAAGATTTTTATGATTATAAACATTGCTCGATAGTTTATATTTATTCATCTTAAAGGGGGTCATCATAAATATTAAAGTGTATTTACCTACAGGAAACGTCGTTTTTAACTTATGCCCTTACCAGTGAAAGAAGTGGTGGTTTCAGGCGGTCAGAGGGGTTCAGGCGCAGTTCGTAGATTCAGAAGTGAATTACGATCCTACTCCCAAATCCATTAGGCCAACGGAAATCGCCACATATATAACTGAAATTAAGATACATCTAAAGCCAGCGGAAGGGCCAAAACGTTCCGAGATAAGAGAGTGCGAAAATACGCGGGACTGTAATCTTTAATATATATATATATATATATATATATATATATATATATATATATTTGGAGAGTTTACGAAGATATTTTGTAAAGCTATAGTTCCCTACACGTGTTTCGCTACCTAGCAAGCACCCTTCTAGGCAGTTCATCAGGGGAGATACACACCTAATATATTGAGCTCAACAACTGACAATACCCCACAGGGGAATTGACCCAGTTTTAATAACTTAAGAAGGAAAAACAAAAAGAAAACAAGTTCAGAAGACAGCTCAAACAACTCGGTAATATGTTGTAGCTGTTATGTATCAAGTCCGGTGCAATCTAAAAATGAGGAGAAAAAAAAGAAAGAAAAAGGAAAACTCACACATACGGCGGAATACATGTCCTTAGGTCAACCTCAATATAGCCCCCCCCCCAAAAAAAATCAAACCGTCCACAGTGCCACCCATTAATAACCTCCAGGGCTCCAGAATTGACACATGCTATCTGGTATTATTGGTGCTTGCTTGGAAGCGTAAAACCTATAGGGAACTATAGCGTTATAAAATAAATTAATAACAAAATAGAAGATTTTTCCGTTGTGATGAATCCTCTCTGGTAGATAATGATATCATGGTAAACCTTCCAAATATAGGTATAAATGTTCTGTCACCTATAATCGGGGCTCATAGAGCTTGTTTTTATTGGTCTTGCTCCGGACTTTACTGCATATTTTCAGTGAAACATCAACATCTTTATATATATATATATATATATATATATATATATATATATATATATATATATATATATATATATATATATATTGACGTACAAAAGAGTGATTTTCCACCGAACGACTTGGGACTAAAATGTTTTTGTTTTTTAATTTTCTTATATAACTTTAATGGTTGAGAAACTTCCGAGACTATATATATATATATATATATATATATATATATATATATATATATATATATATATAAATATATATATATATATATGTGTGTGTGTGTGTGTGTGTGAGTGTGTGTGTGTGTGAAATATAATAAAAGATTCAAATTCAACAACAGTTCTAGTTCTCTCCTTTGGACAGATAGAACACTATCTGTCACTTATTATGTTCACAAATTAAATAGGGCTAATTTCTCTCGAGATCGGCCGAGAGGTAAAACGCTTGGATTAGAATTATTTGTGTCCGGGGTTTGAGTCGTTATATCATCAGATTTATGATTGTTGGTAAACATGAAACATACATTTCTCGGAATATTAAAAAATATTTATTTATAAAAAATAATTCTTAAACTCAATCAAGTAAAGCACTTAAAGAGAAATATAATTTTTTTTTGAATTAATCAACGTTTCTCTCTTCTAATTCTTAAGGTTCGAGTCGTTCGATCGGCGGTGCAGTTACATTATCCATACTGATGATTATTTTTGAACATGAAACATATATATGTATAGATATTTATATATATATATATATATATATATAGTATAACTTTTTATTAATACACACATTATTGGTTACATATGTACATACATTATTGGTTACATATGTGCATACATTATTGGCTACATATGTGCATACATGTTTCGGTTGTACTCTACACAGAGAGTCAACCTCTTCTTTGGTCTGTAGAGGTTGACTCTATGTGAAGAGTACAACCGAAACATGTATGCACATATGTAACCAATAATGTTTGTATAAATAAAAATATATACTTAAGAACACTATACATGTTATTGAGCACTTTTTATAAACACTGGAGTTTCAACGGATTTACATCTACAGAAACTAATAGAATACGTGCACTATATATATATATATATACTTATTAAAAAAATATAATATGTCCATATATATATATATATATATATATATATATATATATATATATATATATAATTACAATTTTACTATTGTTAGGATTTTATTATTGGCTCAGATAATCGATTTTGCAATCAATGTGACCTAATTTATAATTGAAAGAATATTGTTTTTGAAATATTTTTGAAAAAATCGTCAGAAATCTCGGTTCCACATTCTTGTACTGTTTTTATTTAATATCGGGTTTATATAATAGGTTCATACTTCTACGAAAACGAAAACGTTTGCAATTTTAAACAATATATTTCTTTTACTCCCATATTTTGACACTAAAATACCACAATTATATCAATATTGCAAAACAGAAAAGGGAGACGGTGCAATAAGAAAATGCGAGAAAGGCGAATATTTAATAGAGCTTATCTCAATATGATATTAACACCGAGCGACTATACTTTCTGCTTACTTAATATCAATATTTTCCCTAATTTGGAAAGGTTCAAAATATTGCATCAAAATTAGAGACGAATGAATGGAGGTTTATCCGCATGGATTAATTACTTATGGACTAAGCATCTTTCTCTTGGGTGGGAGAATATTCTTATATAAGTCGCACAAATTTGGAATCAAGTATTTCCGGGAGTGTTTTATTGCGACTCCCATCCATTGGCTTAGGATGCACACTTGTAAAATCCTAGACGTATGTACTTTAGTGCGAACAATCAAGTAAGAAGTAAAACTCATAACCGAAACGAACACGCAAACCTGCTTATATAATTGCCTAGCGTGGAAACCCCAGTTCAAGAAATTTGGAAAAATAATTAACAGATAGTGGATATCTGGAAAGTCAAGTAATGCAGAATGCGAGAATCCCAGGGGGTTGGGTTCAATTTCGAAATTTCGAGAAGGTTAAAAACTACGAGAAAGTCACAGAAGAACGCGGGAGGGCAGAACAGTTGAGACGTTTGTAAAATGGGGATACAACAAGAGGAGAAAAAGCTGTATGACACAAGGTTAAATGAAGTGGGCATTTCTCAGCAATTTATGGTACACTTATAACATTCTTTAATTGTTTCTCTTTTATATTTATTCTTTGTTTCAAGAGTGTTAGTTAAAACACAAAACTAGTCCATATTTCTTAGTACGTATCTCCCCAAACAATAAAGATGACGATACTTCTATGGGTATTTGTAGCATTACATGGGGTATTTCCTTGATTTACACGGACTGCTCGTTTCCTGTTTGTCGTTCGCGTTAATACCCAGTAGGTGGTTCATTGGATAGTGACGTCTTCGTGTTAAGATGTGCTGGATAACAGGGGTGTACTTTTACTAGTATACATTTTAGCAAAGATAAATGAGTTCGAGTACAAGCAAGCTTGCTCATATTTTTAACAAAGAAAGTTGACAGAGTGTATTTGTAAATTATCTGGCACTAGAGAGAGATGGAGGCTAGAGTCAGAGGGGCAAGACTCAAAGCGATATGCGGATAGATCACATAGCTGTGACGTCACGTGAGACCAAAAGCGTAATAACGGTTAGATTTTGAATCAGTTCAGGCTTCCGATCGCGGGAACAATTCTTCATGACGAGATAACTGTTGAGTCTCTCGTGCGGCCATGAACGCGCTATCTATCTATCTATCTATCTATCTATCTATCTGTCTATCTATCTATCATCTTATCGTACTCCCCAACAGTTACCTTTGGTTATGATTGTGTCTCTCTCATACTTAGTTAATTCTATATAAAGTGTAAATTGTACTCGTGACTTCTTTACCCTTTTCTCTCAATAAACCGCCATTTGCGAAACCATGTGTTCTCGTAATTGTTCTTACGCTTACTCAACAATAAGATTTAAAGCAGACGCGACACGACGACACGTATTCTCGACAAAAAAAAATGAATGACAACGCGACGGAGAAAAATACGACAATGCACTAAATGACCGGAGTGTTGATGTACCAGCCGAAGTATCTGTGTTCCCATCTTTTCTTTCTCGACGCAATAATGTAACAAAAGGAGAGAAAAAAAATGGCATCAATGGCGCATGTGCGTTGTTTATTGCTCTATTCTTGCACATTATTATCTGCGCTTCTTCTCGTCCGCTCTCCCGATTGGCAAACGAAGACAGCGCCTCGAAAACGTCTTAAAGTAGACCCTTCTCTTTTCCTCGCTACGTCTCATCCCAGACTTACTGAAAGTGAAGTCATATCCAAAATTATTCTTCTAACCTTTATCTTGACCCCGAAGAAAATATTCCACTCTGCTTAATTTTAACCTTACGTGGAAAATGCCGTTTTTAACATGATTTTCATCGCACCACACATAATATTGCTACACATTTTATTGTAATAATATTCATGTATTTGATTATGCTATCCGGAAAATACTGTGTGTTTCTACAAGTGAATCATGTAATTATACATTGCTTGTTAGATGTCAGAAATGCCGTCCTAAAAGTGCAATGAAACATAATCCTAAAGAAAACATGTTTCATATTATTAACATGAAAAAATGCTATTCATTGAATCGTACGAAATCGCCTGAGCAGCCATTCATAAAGATGGCGTTTTACATGTAAAATTTGGGAAGCTTCAGATTAGAATAAAGAATCGGCTTCAGATTTTGTTATTTTGATAATTCATAAAATGTTTACGACTACAAGTTGTTGCAAAAAAGGAAAAACAAACCACCACAAAACACGAAGGCTTATCGGTGGATTACACAAGAAATCAATATTCTTTTCATTTCTTTTTTTTTTGGTTGCAAACCTTCATTAAGTATACTAGCAAAAATATTTTCCATCTGGTTGCATATTTTTACTAATATATATGACGAACGTACATATACTACACTATTCTTTAAAAGAAGACGTAATGCCTGGCAGGATTGTATCATGACCACAACCCACATGCTACACATACAACCCAAAGGAGGAGGCAACCACTGTCATCATAACCACGGAGCAGATACTACACTACCTTCCAAAAACAGAGAATGTAATCATGACGAATGAACATACTACACTGTCCTACATATACTACATTGATTTAATGAGGTTCTGTCCACGTTGGTCAGTTAGAGGTGGGGCTGCATAAACATTCGGCGCATAGAAAGTAACGTAGAGACTCAAGACGCCTTCCGTTGTATCCACCAGATAATTTTATACATATCATATAAATTTCATTAAAATAGAATATAATTGAAGTTTAAAACGAGGTTCGGCTCTCATAGCTTCTTTAGATTAAGAGGATACTTACCGATTTGGGACTACATCTATTGCCTTCCCCAGAAAATTGTATACATAGGATTTAGATTTCATAAAAATCAGAGATATGTTAAGTTTTAAGGTGGTTAGAGATTCGAGAATAATTCCATTGTATTTCCCGGCAAATTAACATGAGAATACCTTAAGGTTTTATGTACAGTTTCCGATGTTTCTTTTTATAGGGAACACACAAACATCGCGCAAACACACCCTCACCTACACACAGACATTGAGTTTGTTTTATATTTAAAAATCAAAAATAGACATTTTACGAATCCTATTTTAAACCAAATTAATCTCCTCTTGACTTCGCTCGAAAACAAGGTAACACTACGAAGCAATCCCACTTTCCCTGTCCTCGTCACGTAATCAGCACCCAACCTATCTATATATATCGACCTGCTTGCTGAGTTGGCACTTTTTGTACATGATTTCATATTATTTATAAATTGATGAGTTAAAATAACATTCTAAATTTGTATGCAATTTAAAAAGAAGAAAAAAGCGAACAATTCCCGTATCAAATAGGTGCACCTAATAATAGTATAGAAACAATAATTTCAGTTGTTCTTCTTTTATTTCTAGCTTATCTCCAAGTTTGATGAAGTCAGAATCAGCAGTTTCGAGACAGAAGGTGATTTTTGGAGAAAGTATTCTTGATTTTAGTCTTTTGGTGTTACATCCACACAAAAAACCCAAGTCGCTCGCTATTTTGGAACTGCTCAGAACATTAAAGTTTTAACGAACCAACAATGTCAACGACCGTGAAAAACGGTGCCATCGTGTACGTCTATTCGTCAAAGTAAACTAATTTGAAGCTTAGTGTAATTTATTGTTTTACGTTATGTAAACATATTTTAGATTAATTGACGCCGAAACATACACATACTACTGTAAACAATTCATTGAATATTAGTTGATATTCTATCTGGAGGTTTTGGAATAGTACATTTCCAAACTCAAGAGAAAGCAAGGCAATATATCCAATAGAATAGCAACTCGTCTTGCCGATGACATAGTCCACATAAAGAATGGATTATATTTAATTATAGAAGAATCCTTGAGTTAGGTATGACTTTTAATTGTCTGACATGATAGTTTTTAATAGAACGAACAGACTACGCCGCTGCCAACATAAACCACGAAAGCCACAGACCGGAATACCTAGACTCGAGTTTCGCGCTCCTTTGGATTCATCAGTAGGACACATCCGAACTCAGTATTCGAATACTGAGTTTGGATGTGTCCTATTCATGAGGTAAAAGGAGGACGAAACTCGAATCTAAAGCTTCCAGTCTGTGGCTCCCATGGTTTGTGTGGGTTGCATGCAGCGTTGTCTGATTGTGAAAACAATTATACATATCTACACACACACACACACCCACCCACCCACCCACCCCCACACACATATATATATATATATATATATATTATACATGTATATATATAAACACACACACACATATATATATATATATATATATATATAGAGAGAGAGAGAGAGAGAGAGAGAGTGAGAGAGAGAGAGAGAATATATGAACATATCTAACTGTATTAAGTTTTATTTCATCGGAAAAATAAATCCAAATGTCTTTTTTGATAGACTTTTTAGAACATAATAATATCCATGTAACCTTTGAGGCACATACTGCTTCATGAGTTAAAAAAACAGTAACTTCTCAACAGTAGTGACTCTAAATATTCACTTATGGATGAGAAAACATGCATGTAAGAACGTGCAGAAGATTGTTTACAAAATTTAGAAATGGAAATTTCTCTTTTGAAGAGGAAAACTAATCAGACCGTATAGTTTAGTTTAATGACGAACGTATTGGAGTACCACTTTAAGAAAAACCGTGCAGTATCGGTTCAAGTATTTGCATTGAAGATTTTCTTACCCTATATAATTGTTAATCATCTTCGACAATTTTGAAATTTCTCAAGATTGAAAAATGAACCACGATTTCCGATTGCATTCAGACATTTCATCGGCCACACATTTTCCAAACGTACACATGTCTAGCCAAACTGACACGCTGTGATACGGTTGATGACTATATATAATATATATATATATAGATATATATATATATATATATATATATATATATATATATATATATATAGATAGATATATATATATATAGATATATATATAAAAGATTCGTGGGAATTTTAACTGGGTCTTCACCACTATGCCATAAAAAGTTTATATTATTTTAATTTAGGTTTATGTGCATTCCGATTTAAAAGTGTAGTTCCATGGGCGTTTTTATTTTGGGTGAGATCCGCCAGTTTAAAGTTAAGGAAAAATAATGCTTAAAATAATAGAAATATATAAATAAATGCAATTTGTTCCTAAAAAACAACGAATAGCGTATAATGTAATTCCGCTGACCCACTCATACCTCTTTTCAGGCAACGCCCCGGAATCCGCTTTTACAATTTCATTTACGCCATTTAGTACAATTAGATGATGTAAAACAATGCAGCCGTAAGGAGGGCGAGTGTGTACAAGAATATAATCGGGTCAGATGAACGAATGCAAAAACGTACAAGAAGAAAAAACTGAATGCCAGGCGGAGGTTATAAGTAAGAGAAATCACTGTCATGTGAACGCAAAAGAAATTTACAAACACTAAAAAATAATTAGCATAATTTATTGAAGTACTTTATTCGACTAGTTCGAATTTTATGAAAACATGAACAACCAAACATCCATACACGTTTCAAGTGTTAAAATGTAAGACCACATGTATGTTAACCATAGCTATATTTATTTTATATATGTCTTACTTGTGGAATATTGTCTTACAATAACAGAAGTTATAAAAGGTATCGGTGTAAATTATGAATAACACATAGTTCGTTGTATTCAAAATCAAATCAAATATCAAATGTAAATGTGGATTACAATTTTTTACAAAATTCAATTTTTGTCTAACGGTACAAGTTTATAATTTTGTAGTTGTATAACTAATTCAGAGAATGATATATATGTACCCCTCCGGTCGTATTTTTTTGTTATGCTGAGAAAATGACATTATAGTGACGAACATATGATACACTGACCTTCAAAGGAGGAGGTAATGACTAAGAGGATAATATCATGGCGAACGAACACTACCCCTCCAAAAAGAGGAGGTAATGCCTGGAAAGATGATATCATGACAACAGAATATATAGTACACTACCCCCTTACAAAAAAAGCAGAAGGTAGATCTCATGACAACAGAACAGACACTACCTTACCTAATGCCCAAATGACGATGTAATATCTAGGATCATTAGTCCCAGCAACTTAAAAAGGAGGATGTCATTCCTGATAGGACGGTCTTATTACCACAAAACTGATACTACACTACCTATACCCATTTAAAGATAATACAATAATAGATTAAATTCGTTTTCATTAATTAATTTGAGAATGCTTATTCAAAAAAAACATTATATTTTATAGTTCCTTGGCATTTTGGCTTAGATCAAATTGTAGTATCTGATCTCAAACGTTTTACTATCGACGAAAATATTCTCTATAACTAAGATATATGATTATAATCACGAAGATACAGTACATCATATTACAATCGTTTGCCCTTATACTCTTATGTTTGAGGTTAGTGAGTACACTCCCTACGTATCTATTTGTTACTTCTTCCTGAGATTTAATGCTGTCATTTTATTTTCATGAAAACTTCGACATTTCCAATAATTCCGCATTTTACTTGATGACTGGAGATGTATGTGCGTAATTCCCAGTTCAACGAGCCGGATTTCCCGTTCATACAACACCGCCAGCATCAATAACATCTTCAATATGTAGTTATTACTCACGGTAAATAAATATTAACTTGCGTGGTGAGGTTAACAAGTCATATGGGAATGTTTGATGATGCATTACGCAAACCGTCAGCGAATCATGCAGCCGTATGGTTTTGTATTATGGGATCGTCTAGTTTCGGTAAATGTCGATGTCAAAATTCTCATAAATAAAATTGAACCGTTGTGTTTGAACAAAAAAGGAAATAACGCCAATTAAAAGACGACAACATATGCATGGTGAACAACCGGAACAGTTTGAAAGTGCGACAGATCAAAGACACAATTTTGAAGGGTAAAAATATGGCAAGTAGGAAACGTTTCAAAAGCATATTTTACTTACATATATTTCATGCAACCGCGTTTCCCTCTTTTTCTCTCTTAAACGCCTCCCACTTTTCTCTCTCTTTCTCCCTCTCTTTCTCTCTCTCTCTATATATATATAGAGAGAGAGACATAGAGATAAATGTTATAATACATATTTTATTCATGTATCTACATAAATAGAGGTATCGTTTTTATAAGACTTATTAGCAAGGCAATATAAGAATATACAACTGGTCGCTGGGTTCAAACGCCGGCCTAAACTCTTCTTTGAGTTCTATCTAACGTTTTCCCCACTCGGCCACTGATAACCGTACAAAATGGAAGGGAAGTATACCTATTTAAGAGTATATACAGTGTTCATAGTTCCTTGTAAGGTGAGCAAACTACGTTATATTGCATAATAACTGCCATATCAATAAAAATAATGATAATGTTAGAAAGAAACAGAATATCCCACACAATGAAAACGAATGAGAAATCTATGCGTAAAATAAAAAATAATCTAAAAATAATAAATAGTGGATACAATAAACTAAATAAACCTAACCAGCAGAACTATGTAAAAATGTAAAAAAGGTATTGTAACAAAGAATTCGTTTCAGATAATACACGTGAAAATAATCGGAGACGACAGATAATTGTGTTCAATCATCCTTTTTCCGAAAATATGCAGATTAATATAATCTATAAAATAATGGATGAACACTTTAAAACTTCACACACAATTATAATATATTACTAAACAATATCAACCCTCTAAAACATTATAATAGTATCAAATACAAATAAAATTGATGAATCCCCCAAAATAACTGACATAACTCTCCTGGTCACTAGATGCAACTGATTAGATAAAGCAAACTGTCCGTTGGGAAAATAACTGCATACATAATAATATTGTATATAAAGGTATAATTGTCAGAGTGCGCTTTCAGCAACGGTTACTTCACCCTCCCCCCATCCGACGTTATTCCACACCTTCTTCGCTTGGCAATAAATAAACGGCAAAACTTACTTTAAAAATATGTCAGATTTATTATTTTAAAACAAGCTGACCCAGAAAACAACAATTCTTCCACTTTGTCGGAAAAATCGCTTATGGAATGTAAAGACTAAAGGACACCATTGAGAGAAGCGAGCGTTACGAGTGAGTAGTGGATGGCGATTTCAATCCTTTCATGCTGTTGATCATTATTCAACCGACAACATATCTAGCTCATTAACCATTACTCTTGATAGTGATTTTAACCTTGATAAATCGTGAGTCATTAGTGGAAATATTTATTTGTTAAATCAGTTCATGCGGTTTCTAGGCGGATTGAGAAGCTTCAGGGGTATGATGGCACTAAGTTCGAATTCGAAATAAAAACCCATGCTATACATTTTCTTGTCATAGTCATTACTTGTGATGAATAGTTGTAACTAATACATTATGAGCACTTAATAATTGTGAAGTACTTTCCAATCATTACCTTTTTAGACTTTCGCCGAAGCTTTCTTTATTTTAGTACAATTTTATATATGAAGTGAATGGATATCATTTTGAAGCCAGAGCATCTCAACGTATCTCCGAACTCATCCTTCGGTAACAAAATTCTTCAATCACTGCCATCGGACATTTTCTTCTCTCATATAAACAATCAATAACAGCTTAACAAATGATCTGATAAAATTGGATATTCTTATTGACCGGATTTCTCAAAACGTCTACGAATATATCGTTAAACACATCACCTTTGTATCAGCTGTCGTAAATCCTGTCAATGAAATATACATTAAACCTACGGTAGAAATGTCCACATCTGCTGACCGAAGGTACAAAAAGAGGAAGAAATATTGATGGATACCTTCGAGGATTGAAATTACAAGTAATCAAATGACAACTTCTAGAAAGTTAACGCTGTACTAAAGCGGGGAGATTGCGTTAGAAATTCATTCATAGTTGGTCTACGTTCAAATCAGAAATATTGGAATTAAGAAATGAGATGCTGTGCCTATTTTATGCTTCCCAAACCCTGTAAAATATCCTCACAAAAACTGTAATTTGTGTAATATTTATCAATCTATGTCCTAGGGTTAAAATTAAAAACAAACAAACTGTAATTTGTGTAATATTTATCAATCTATGTCCTAGGGTTTAAATTTTAAAAAAAAACTGTAATTTGTGTAATATTTATCAATCTATGTCCTAGGGTTGAAATTTTATAAAACCTGTAATTTGTGTAATATTTATCAATCTATGTCCTAGGGTTAAAATTAAAAAAAAAACTGTAATTTGTGTAATATTTATCAATCTATGTCCTAGGGTTAAAATTAAAAAAAAACCCTGTAATTTGTGTAATATTTATCAATCTATGTCCTAGGGTTAAAATTTAATTTAAAAAAAACTGTAATTTGTGTAATATTTATCAATCTATATCCTAGGGTTAAAATTTAAAAAAAAAATGTAATTTGTGTAATATTTATCAATCTATGTCCTAGGGTTAAATTTAAAAAAAAAAACTGTAATTTGTGTAATATTTATCAATCTATGTCCTAGGGTTAACATTTAATAAAACAAACTGTAATTTGTGTAATATTTATCAATCTATGTCCTAAGGTTAAAATTAAAAAAAACTGTAATTTGTGTAATATTTATCAATCTATGTCCTAGGGTTAACATTAAAAAAAACCCTTGTAATTTGTGTAATATTTATCAATCTATGTCCTAGAGTTAAAATTTAAAAAAAAACTGTAATTTGTGAAATATTTATCAATCTATGTCCTAGGGTTAAAATTTAATTAAAAAAAAATGTAATTTGTGTAATATTTATCAATCTATGTCCTAGGGTTAACATTTAAAAAAAAAAGCAGTGTTATCAAGATTTTCTTGGATGCCACTACCTTATCTTTGCTCTGTTTTCATAAAAATAGATTAAATCAAATATAACCAGTTTGTATAATTTCGATTATTCGGCCTAATGTTCTTATCTTGATTGTTATGATAGTAACGTTTCGGCAGCTGTAACCTCTGGCCTTCTTCAGGTGTATCTTTTTGAACTCGGGAATATTTCTGTCAATAGGAATTTGGAGCGGAACACTTGATTAAATACCCGGAGGTAGCATGATCTTGTTCCGTCAGTCATGACTGGGAGAAGTCTTCAGTAATTCGTAATTCTTCGCATCGCCAGAATCGAGGCTTGAACCTTCAACCTTCAGATGACTATCACTTAGAACTGAATTTTACTTAGTACTATATCTACGACGCCACGGGTCCTTGAAAGCAACTTCTGTAAGTACACAAACGTGATACTTTCTTAAGTGGATGACTACCCGTTAGACGACGCGTAGTTTCATCCCAAATAAGAATAAGATATAAGAAAAATGGTTGTTTCTTCTACCATTAGATTCACATCAAACGCTTTTTGTTGATTTCCATCTGTCACTAAATATAAAAAATCTTGAATAAAACATTCAAAACGGTATGTCGTCTTAATCTTAGCAATGTGGGTCTCTTATTGTCGGAAAGCTAAGCATAAGCAAAGAGTTTCCGTCATATAAATGAATAGGTTTCGCCTGTCTATTACTTCAAATCTACTTTTAGTATACATATATATATATATATATATATATATATATATATATATATATATATATATATATATATATATATTGTTACACCGGCCGTTCTTACACAGAGACACAGAAGACAAAGCACAGTCTTAACCTCGTATGCTGCCTTAGGGCCGGCTCTAACCCTAAAGACAGCTAGCATAACTCCTTTTGATAAGCAAGACTCTGAGTCGTCGTATATTTTAACTGCAGGTTTTATTATCCATCAAAAAGGTAAAAAACTGAAAAGAAATAAAAACATTGTTCAGAAATGTGAATACAATAAATGACGACGAACAGGAACGAGGAGTCTACTAAAATCTAAAAAACTGTTAATAGGAGGTATTTTAAGGGATGAAGGATACTGCGAAACAAGAGGTACACATCACGAGCGATCGCCGTGGGGATACGCACGTGGGATGAGAAGAGAGATTAAAGTTCATTAATTTAAAGAAATGTTCAAAGGAAATAACGGGCACGATATTCGATTCTGTTTGAGGAAAGAGAAGGGATAATGTCTCTTACCGAAGATGGCCAAAATGTCAGAATCTGTGGGGAGATAGAACTTCCACCATGCGGTTTTCTCCGTTACACAGCGGCAGCGAGCATTCAGAAACAGAGCACCGGCAGCAGCTGCCGGCCGGTGTCGAGATAAAAAAGTCCCTAACGAATTGGGGGCCGGGAAAGGGAGATAACTCTAAGGGACTTATTCTAGGCTAGACAGAACACTCCTCGCCTGGCGTCTTCGACGTCATGAAATTGCACTAGTCCTTGACACAAAGAACGGGTCTGAGGAGTTGCTGCAAAAAAGAGATGGAAGCTGCTGGAAGGAGCATGAGCAGCTGAAACGAGTGGGAGGTTGGAGCAGGTGCTGCATGGAGGAGCTGGGAAGATAGGCTGGGCCAGGAGTTGTGGTGACGCCCTTTCGCTTTGTTGAAGATACTGTGTGATGGCTGACCGTATTATGTTCTTTAGTGAATTCGGAGACGAATGGTTTCTTGACAGCTATAGCCGTGATGGCTGAAGATGTATTCCCTCTAAGGAATGATTGTCTTTGTTCTTGTTTATCTTGATGGTTATTGGCAGGATTAACCTCTAGTTTTGGTGGTGGTTCGGGCGGTGGCCTGTCTACACCAGCGAATTTACAATACTGTTTAGTCTTCTCAAGAATACTCTGGGTTCTGTCGTCTTTAGCTGTGCTCGTAGTTGCGGTCATCTTTAGTAAGGCTAACCTGGCTGGTAGGTCATTTTTTAAAGTGGTGTTTGTTTTTGACTGAACAAAACATGTCGCCTGAGGTGAAGATGTAATCTTAGAGACGCTCAATTTAGCAGGTGAGGCAGAAGATTTAGAAAAAGAAGGAAATCTGTAGGGAGATCCAGGTGGAGGAGCTGCTTCGGTGGCTTGAACATATCGAAAAGTGTCGGCGATATGTATGAAGTTGGGTGAGGCCTTGGTTATTGACGACCAAGTGGAGAGCTTCTCAAAATGTAGGGATCCGAGCAATATGTTCGAAGAAGATGTGGTTAGTATAGACATTTGCGGACAGACTGTCTCTGGGTGGCCCTCGCATCCCGGTAAGGGAAATACAGGACTGTCAAGCCAAGCGATTCTCCGGAGATGAGATGCAGGTATAGAGCGGGTGCTAAGTTGAGCATGGATTTGATCGGTGTGTACGTATTTTAACTGTTTAGGATGAGAAGGTCTACGTATACGTAACACACGATTTCTGAGGTACATGTAGAAACGTCTTGTTTCGATTTGGATGTACCCTAAGACTACCTTATTGAGTATGTAGGAGGTAGTTGAGTGAACCTTCAAGTTCGTCTCAGAAGAGATCGGTTCGCCCGCCAGAAGGGCAGCACAAAGCTCCGGTCTGGGGACAAAATGTTCAGGTCGTGGGGTAAGTTTAAGTTTCCCCGTGATGAGGCTGATTTGACAATTTGCTTCTTTGTCGGTGACTTTGATGTACGCTACTGCAGCAATGATTTTGGTGGGGTCATTGTCGATGGACCAAAGGAATATCAGAAAGTTCCTGTATTCGTCTTTCGCGGGGAAACGGTATAACGTCCCTTCAGTGTTCGCGGTAACGACTTCTTTGAGGAAACTGGTGAGAACGCCAACCAGATTGTTGTTTAGGTCGGGTCCACTTATTGGCACTTTGTTCAGGGATGCTCCGTCATGTTTGGTACTGGAGTCAAAGACCACCCGGGATTTTCCTTTTTGTGGGAGGTGGCATGGGATAGATCTGGAAGGTAGTGGAGCGATCCAACTGTTGTTTATGTCCTTCTCAGCTCCCAGTTCCATGATGCTTGGTAAAGCAATATCCTCAATAGGAGGCGCTGCCTTGTCGTCGTCCTCCTCGGTTTGTTGGAGCACGTTTTTTGAGGGGTTGCCATCACAAACCTGTGTACGCTGTGAAACCACTCCAGTTGCTGTTAGGAGGTTACCCTCCCCGCCGTACTTGGGGGAGAGTCTTGCGTGTACAGTTCGAGCTAGTGTCGGTCCAGCTGTCTCTCGTTGGGGTTGACTTGCCAGGTCAGCTGGCATAAAGCCAAGTTTTGTTGAGTAGCTATGGCTAGACCGTTTGTTGTACTTGTTGGCGGCTTCCCTTAAAACCTTTGCTTCGGTCACAGCAGTGGCCGCCTTCCTTTCGAGCTGTAATCTCTCCAACTTCCCTTTTATTTCCAGTTCCCTGTCAACAAAGGCTAGACGTGTCTTGGCCGCCTCAGCCTTTGCTCGGGCGATAGCAGCAACACTCGTGGACGTCCTCCTCGAGGAGTGAGAGTTGCGTGAGGCATGAGGCCATGGCCGGTTAGACACATTGTGATTCATCGTGGAAAGGATAAAAATAGGGGTGACTGGTTGTGAGACTGAAGCTGAAAAGGTAGCTGGAAAAGGACGAACTGTATGGGCACTACTGTTGTTGAAGTAGCGTCCGTAGTTCAGATGGATTCTTTTGTTGCTTGTCTTCTTGGAATGACCGCATTTCTGACGGTTGGTGTAGAACGTGTATTCCAGTCATTAGGAGGCCGTCCGTTTCTATCATGCCTGAGTCCGACCATTTGGGAGGCATCTTCGTTTTTTACTATGATGCCTCCGACCATTCTTCGTTTTTTACTATGCTGCCTTAGGGCCGGCTCTAACCCTAAAGACAGCTAGCATAACTCCTTTTGATAAGCAAGACTCTGAGTCGTCGTATATTTTAACTGCAGGTTTTATTATCCATCAAAAAGGTAAAAAACTGAAAAGAAATAAAAACATTGTTCAGAAATGTGAATACAATAAATGACGACGAACAGGAACGAGGAGTCTACTAAAATCTAAAAAACTGTTAATAGGAGGTATTTTAAGGGATGAAGGATACTGCGAAACAAGAGGTACACATCACGAGCGATCGCCGTGGGGATACGCACGTGGGATGAGAAGAGAGATTAAAGTTCATTAATTTAAAGAAATGTTCAAAGGAAATAACGGGCACGATATTCGATTCTGTTTGAGGAAGGAGAAGGGATAATGTCTCTTACCGAAGATGGCCAAAATGTCAGAATCTGTGGGGAGATAGAACTTCCACCATGCGGTTTTCTCCGTTACACAGCGGCAGCGAGCATTCAGAAACAGAGCACCGGCAGCAGCTGCCGGCCGGTGTCGAGATAAAAAAGTCCCTAACGAATTGGGGGCCGGGAAAGGGAGATAACTCTAAGGGACTTATTCTAGGCTAGACAGAACACCTCGAGTGAAGACTGCGTTTGGATATTACTTTGGCGATTTTCTTTTTCTTGTTAGTAAGTGTCCGTTATTTTTCTCGTTACCTTGTTTTATTTGTTTAAATTGTTACCTCGGACTGTTATTATTATCGTTAAAGTTTATTGAAGTTTTTTTCCCCACGTTTTTTTTTTTTTCCACTTTTTTTTTCTCGTTTTTTTTCTCCTTTGTTAAAGTTATTAGACATTATGGCTACGTCTGGCCAACCTGCTAATAACATGGAAAATGATGATGCTACTGAAGTTGGGTGGATAAAACCACCAAAAATAATTATTAATGTAAAAGAATTTATAGAGAAAGCTAAAACTTATGCACACTTAATAACCGATAATGGATTATTAATTGACCTCCCAAAATTGGAACAGATTAAAAAAAGAAGTATGGTTATGTTTGTCATGGATAAAAAAACTTAAAAAAACGATTCGTGCGTCTGCTGAATAATTTGTAAATTGTTGGCTACTGTTGGATTTAAACCGCAACGAATTATTAAATGCCGCGGTTACAATACGTGGAACGCGCTGTTTCCCGACGAAGAAACGTGCTTAAAACTATCGCAGACAGAGATAATAACTCAGGACTATATCTTAAGAACTGAATACATGGTAAAACGACGAACGGCGGTAACTATTTTTAATGTACCATTTCACGTAGATGGAGAACATCTGGAGGCCTTCCTCATGAAGTTCGGCGAAATAACTAGCGTCAACTTCGACGAATACCCAGGAACCTGGATTTTTGAGATCCTGCTGGATAAGAAAGGTTTTGATACGATGCCGTATTATATTAAAATTGGGGAGGACAATTTACACGTAATAGTGGCCGGCAGGAAGCCAGTTTGTTGGACGTGTGAACAAGTGTGTCATCTCACATATGACTGCCCGCAGAGGAAGCGAGTAATTACAAATACCAAACCAACGGTAACTAAAACAAGAGTCGGCCAGCACTTGGGGGTACCACTGACCCCAAAAACAGCGTCACCCCCAATGTCATCCTCAAAGTCACCTGGTCATGCCCCACTTTGCGAGGAGGAGTCCGATTCGGATGGAGGCGAATGGTTTATAGCAACTGGGGAAAAACACCTGCCCGGGAAACTTTAGAACAATTAAGAGAAGAAGAAATGCTCTCAAAGGATCCCGGCAAAGACAGCTACATCGCCGCTAAGGCATTAAAAAAAGTTAGATAAAGAAAGATTTGAGACGGAAAAAGCTAAAATGGCCTCCCACGAAAGTCCAAGCCCACAGTCCCCCACTAGTTCAGCCGCTCAAAAAATTAACCCCCAGACTAGCCCTAAACCCCACAAAAAGACCTCATCAAAAATAGACCAACCCCCAAACCGATGCCTCCTCCAATCACAAGCTCCATCAAGGATAGGGAATACAAACTTATCCCTTTGTCTCCAATTAAAAAAATTATATCTCCAAGATCTTCCCCCTTTGTCTCCCCTCAGCTTTCCCCTAAAAGTACTCCCCCTACTTCCCCTAGGAAACAGCCTTCTCCCATCCCATCACCCTCCCCCTCCCCAATGGAAGAAATGCCTCCTCCACCAACCCCTGCAACCCAGAAGAGGCAAAGAAGCCCCTCACTCGAGAGGACAAGAAAAAAAACGGCATTTCTGCCTGGCAAAGATTTGTGTGTTGTCACCGAAGGCCTGGCGAATGCCGCAAAAAACATTAAACATACTAATCTAAAAAAGTTGCTTGACTTTAGAGAAGTGCGGGGTAAATCTGTAGAACATCCCCTCAACTTTCCCAATGCAAATCATGTACTGACTGTAATCAGAAAGAAACCTGAGGCCAAGGCACTTTGGCAAATGCTGGGGGAGGCAAACAATATTTTTAAAATAAATAAGCCTATGGCAATTTTTAAAAATGAGGAACTTGATTGCATGAGCAAATATTGTGTTGGGAGGGCCCCCGTTTAGTTACATTCATCCCTCTACCGAATATCCAAGCTAACATATCCTTGGATGTTGGCGGTATCTCTTACACCGGAGAGATTACAGAACAGATGGCCATGCATTCTTTTGGGGGAGCCATCGGCATCCTGATCTCGTCAATGTTCGTTTCTGGAACCCAACCCTAAGATATTCTCAATGGCTCTCCTTCTAGCAAGTGTGAATGTCCGGGGGCTGAGGGCCCACTTACGTAAATTTCGTATTGCACTGGATCTTCAGCAGCTTGGAGTGAATGTATGTTGTATTCAGGAAACCCACTTGGTTTCAGGCGACCATTTGGGTGCGTTGGCTAGGCGTTTTCATGTCTATTCAGCGTACTTCGATTCTCGCTCAAGAGGTGTATCCTGGCTGGTAAGGAAATCATTAGATGTGTCGTCTGACCCTTGCTTCATGGATCCGGAAGGAAGGATATGTGTTTTGGATGTTACCATAAAGGATAAGGCATTTCGGCTCATCGGGGTTTATGCGCCCAATCGCCCCAGTAAGCGTGCTCCCTTTTTTCGGCGGATTGATCAATTCATGAATACATCTCGGACGGTTATTTTAGCAGGGGACTGGAACGCGGTCTTGGACCCTGATTTAGATCGTAACACGGATAGGGGAACTAACGATGATAGGGATGCTAAAGTATTTCGCGAATTTCTCGATAGGTTCGATCTTATCGATAAATTCCGGAATGAGAAGCCCCTTGATAGAGTATGGACTTGAACAGCTAGGCGCGGCTCCGGTTCGGGACAGCTCTCGAGTTATCTCGACCGGTTCTTAATTAGGAGAGTCGACGTAGAATTATTACAATGTCCAAGTTTTCATAATATAGTTTACTCGGATCACAGACTCGTTCGGGTTCGAGTAAACTTAGATAGACCTAAGCCTAAATTAGCGGGTTACTGGAAGCTCAACACTTCGTTGTTCGAGGTGAAGGGCTTCCAGGAACAATTAGAACTAACCCTACAGCGGGAATTGACGGGGGCTATCATTGGGAATAAGAGGTGGAATAGTCTTAAGGATTTAATTAGGGCATTTTCTGCCGATTTTAGCAGACGACTCAATCTAACAACTAGCGCAGTTAAAGTGCCACTAGAATCTAGATGGGATCGGGCGGTGGAGGTAGGTGATAGCGTTAAAGTTACCATAATTAAGGCAAAGCTGGCGTCCTTGACTACTAAAGAACACCAAGCTTTAGTAATTAGGGCTAGGATAAAAAGATTGCCCATGGAAACATCAAATATGGCCGCTCAACTGCGAGCAGAAGAACGTAGACAAGCTACCGATCGACATATCGCCCGTGTTTCATTGCCGGATGGGCGTCTCGTGACTACAAACGAAGGTATTCTGGAGGCGTTTCGTTCTCATTTCCAGGATCTCTTTACCAGGGAGCCCAGTTTGTCATTAGTACAATTCGACCCCTATCTGGCTGACTTTTCTCGTCTCGAGGCGACTGAAGCGGCTAGGTGCGAAGGTTGTATAACAGAGGATGAAGTTCGGGAAGCCTTAAGGTGAGTCGGCCTTAACAAGTCTCCCGGGATCGATGGTTTGCCCTACGAGGTGTATTTGAGGTTGTCGCTCTTTTTTGTTCCCTTACTGACTGCTTTATTTAACTCGTGGTTTAGGAATGGGACCATCCCACAGCACTTAACCATGGGTATTGTGAAGTTGTTACGTAAAAGCAAAACTGGTGAGGATGGGTTAGAGAATTTTCGGCCCTTAACAATGCTAAATGCAGAGTTAAAGATTTTGGCCAAGATCTTAGCCAATCGACTGCAGCTTGTATTGGCTCGTCTTATAAGCCCGGAACAGACTTGTGCTGTAAAGGGCAGGACGATTCAAGACAATTTGCACTCGATACGCTTGATCTTAGATAAAGTCGACACTGAAGCCGCGCTGATCAATTTAGATCAGTCCAAAGCATTCGATAGGGTTGACCTTCGTTATTTGGAGGCTGTTTGGTCTGCGGCCGGTTTTGGCCCGCAATTTCGCTCTTGGATTCGCCTCTTGTATGCGAACCCTGTGGTACTGGTAGAGGTGAATCGTATGAGGTGAAGGCTCTTCAGTTTATCCAGATCTCTTCGTCAGGGATGTCCATTATTACCGATGCTCTATGTGCTTGTGTTGGAGCCCTTCCTTCACAGGCTAAGGGTGACTCCGGCCCTTAATGGGATTACTTTGCCTGGTGGTTGTACCAGGTTGAAGTACTCCGCCTTTGCCGACGATTTGAATGTGCTTGTAACGAGCAGTGCCGAGATAAGCGTCGTCGACAGAGAAATCAGACTGTATGAAACGATAACAGGGGCCAAAATTAACTGTGACAAGTCTATTGGCTTGCGCATCGGCGCCTGGAAGGGTGTTCCCTTGCAGAGGCCCTTCAGCTGGACAGACGGACCTTGCAAGCTACTCGGCGTCTGGTTCGGTCCCGATCTTCAGCTGGAGAAAAATTGGTCGGAAGTGTTGAAAGCGATTCGGGGCGCAGCTAGTCTGTGGACCAGTAGAAATCTTTCATTAAATGGGAGATCGGAAGTGTGTTGCTCACACATCTACCCGATCATCCTATATCGTCTATCGATACTCCCACTCCCGTCGGATACGCTGCTGGAAATGCAGCGGGTTCTTTTCAAGTTCTTATGGCTTGGTAAGGCCCCTATGGTCCGTCGTGAAATTTGTTATCTCCATCCGTCTGAAGGCGGTCTAGGTATGCCATGTATAGAAATCCGTCAGCACACCCTGAGACTATTCTACCTAGATCGAATGAGGTCACAAACTGACGGAAGCGGGGTCTTCTGGATAGAAGACATCCAGAAAGCATTCCCTGCTTTTAAAAGTGTGCACTTGGACGAGGGGGAGGCACACAGGTTGCCCCGAGGTGAGTGTTCATTTTTTCGCGAATGTAGACGTGCTTTGAAGTTTTTCTCAAGAGTGAAAGAAAGCCTCTCCGACACCCTGCTGATGTCCCGGAAGGCAATATATCGGGCCATGGTGAGGGGAACATTTCGAGATGTTAGGATGAGGGGCTAAGTTTGTCGAGGGGGGAGCTACGCTCAATCTGGCTTTGGACGCCTGGGTTAAGGTGCTTCGATAATGACGAGGCATCATTGATCTGGCTGATGATAAGAAATGCCCTCTGGATTTATAAGAAACTTCATTCATCTCGCTTGGCAAATTCGCCGACTTGTCTTAGGTGTGGTGACGAGGACGAGACCTTGGTTCACGCCTTCGTTACTTGCCGTATAGTCGTGCCGCTGATTAGGCTTGTTTCTGGATTCATGGTTCGCATTCTTGGCGTATCTTCCTTCAACCTGGAACCTATTAATGTATGTAGCAATTGGGCTCCGACAAGTGATAGGATAAAACGATTTTTATTTTTAAGCTTACTAGCAGTCATGAGAGATACGATATGGAAGACTCGAATGAAGACAGTCTACGCAGCTGAAACCTACGCTCCTCTCGACCTTATTGCAATTTTCAAATATTATCTGAAAGCACGCATTAGGGCCGAGAGAGTGAGACTCTCTTCGGCAGATTTTGGTGAAAGGTGAGTGAGAGGTGCACGACTGTGGTGCTAGAATAGAGTGGTATTTAGACGTACCTTAGGTAGAGGATTTTGGGTTGCAAAACCGAACATTGACATTTTAAGTTAAGACTAAGACAGGTTTTAGTTATTATAAGTTTAATAACTTAGCTAGGGCGTGAATGATTTCATTATGGCCTTTTTTTTTTTTTTCATTTTTTATTAGCCCGTCCCCACCTAGGTGACAGAGCACTAGATTTGTCAGGATACAGGTCACCCTTCGGAATTTTCGAAGGAGGTGTTGTTAAATAAAGCGTTGGGGCCTGCATCAAACTTTTTTTCGAGTTTTTCGTTTCGACTAGCAAATCTGTGCATCTGCCACAGTTTAGTAACGGGGGGTCTTTTACTAATTTTTTTTTTTTCTCATTGTATATATTTTCATTTATTGTTTTTGTATATAGTGTTTTATCATACCCCTCCCCCCCCCACCGTTGCATATTTGTAAATATGGGTTTTAAGTAGGTTATTCATGGAGTGATTTCTTTTGGTGATTGAGAAGGATGTACAGTATAAATGTGGTATTTTGGTGAATGATGGTCCTGCATTGAACTAGCTAGGTTAAAAAGTTAGATTCGGACCGATCGTTTTCCCCTTCCCCTTTCTTTGGCCTTGTGCTGCATTTTGTAATATTTTACAAATAAATATTGACAAAGCACAGTCTTGTAACTGTCTAGCCAAGTGCTAGTCACTTTCTTACTTTGTTAATACACTTGTGAAACCAACCCCTTACTTGACTTCCTTTATTTATTATTTACCGTTGGACAACTTCACAACAGATTAGCGACGAGGAATCGAAACCATTTCACTGCAAAAAAATCACCCAAAGTGATTCGCAAGATCTTCACGGAAAAAAAACCCATCTTCGTCAGATATTTGTATTCGCAAAGATTAACAGCAAATTAACAACTGAGTAGTTAAGCGGAAAAAAAACACACAGACACTCAAAACTTGCTAGAAAACGCGAAAGACATTTTCAATTATTGAAATAATTGAATACATTGATACCTTTATTTTTTTCTCTTCAAGTTTTCACTGACTCGTTAAGATAAATGTTATCCGCGTCAATTATTACAGATATTGTGTATGTTTGTCGTTATTAGTAGGACAACATCTGATATTTGAGCACGATCCGGATTGACTATTTATTAAAACGGTCTACCACATAATTGTCGAAAGCAAAGTACGAACAGTGAAAAAATATATTCGCGTAAGTCATTTGTGCTTCTAACAAAGAACTGTTAAATAAGCAAGTCGCATGTTTGCAAAATGAAAAGGGGTTAAAAAGAGTTCCCATAAAACTAGTCTTATTAGGCTTATAGCGACGGACTTGGTTTTGTAAAACTACGTACACATATATATATATATATATATATAAACATTTTTTCTTCTTAGTTTTGTTTTACAAACAAAAGAACTGGGATTGAATTTTTTTTTTTACTAAGAAATAATATATTTCTTGTTTTGTGTATTAGTTGAGCAAACTAATTATATTAAGCACGTTGTGGAGAAAACTGATTTATTTTTACAAGTGTAAATTGTGTGGTGCATAATTTGAATTCGTGAATGATGGAAACTGAATTCAAAGATTCTCTTTTTCAATTAGTTAAATTCCAAACGGAACAAAATGTTGCGTTACAAAGACAGCAAGTTGAACAACAAACGGAACTTCAAAGAAAACAAGTTGAAATTGAGGAGAAATTTAAAAGAGAGTTGTTGGAACAGCAAAAAGCCCAAAGAAAAATGCATGCTGAACAAAAATTTTGGCTTTTACGGTCTTATTCTGGAAAGAAATATTCGTCAATAATTCCCCTTCGAAGGTTATTTTTTCACCACTGACACTTCTCGCCGTTTTTTTGTGATTTGATCATAGTGATTTTCTTCTTTCACATCTCCTCCACTCTTTTTAAAGTTTTTTGTTTTTTCTGTTTGATGAAATACAAGTCAGGGGATTCCTTCACGGTACCAACTTGCTTATCAGTCGCATTTTTAGTCAGCGGACACGAAAGCCTAACAGCAAGACGGGCTTGTGTACCATAGCCAATAAAGCTTGATCGGTGCCATAAACATCGGTAAACTCCCATTGTTCTGGTACTTCTATACTAAGATCACCAAGCGCTCCGGCTCTTCGCGTTTCCGAAACCGCCGTCTTTCAAGTCTCGCTTGCACTGCGGAACCTTCTACTTTTTAACAGTTCTCAAGTCGATTTTTCAACGTCCCACTCACAATGGACTCGTTCACGAGTCATTTTTGCCACTCTTCATTATCTTACACATGTTATTAAATAATGTTTGCCAAAATAAATACATGCTGCCTAAATACATAATATATATGTATGTATAAAATAGTAAAAATGATAATTAAACAAATGTAAAGCCACATACTTTACAAGTTTGATCAATTCAAAAAGTACAACATAGAATAGTTCATATAAAAGTTCTTTAAACTAAGTTTTTTGTTTACTGAAAGAAAAAAGTTCTCTCTTCAGAAGGAAAATATCAATTATTTAACATGCTTTGGTTTTAATTATTAACTTTTAGAAAAGTTGCAACAGATTATAAGTCGTTTATAAAACTAAAAAAAAATAAGAAGTGTAAATGAAAAGGGGTAAACCGTCTTTTCAATAATGCACCCTCAGATATATTATGAGGCGTCAAATATATAATCCATTGGAATATTATATTATAATATAAATTACCTGAAAAGAATATATTAGAAAAGTAGTGAAAACTGTCAAAATTCAATATATGTTAAGTTTAATATATGTAAAAACAGTTTGCTTTCAAACGTCTTCTGTGACATGGATTTGCGTATCATCCTGACCTCCGTAAAAGTTAAGCCTCTTCACTTGAAAGTGGCGTGATGCAAATAGCTGCAAAGGAGCGAGATTTGTCGAACAGTTAAACTGTCGATAATCAATGAGAGCTTATTTATATATATATATATATATATATATATATATATATATATATATATATATATATATATAGGAAGTAATTTGCTATAACATCAACAAACTAACTCCATATATTATATGGACAAATAATTTTAAAATCTTAAGAAATGTTCGTTAAAACATTTCTAAATTCAGAAAATGTCTAAGTGTAAAAAAGTCAAAAGAAAAACAATTTTGCTTCGATAAGACGAATAAAATTACAACAAAATGGCTGATTTGATTCATTTAATATTTAAATTAATAATACATTTCATATTTTAATTTTAAATAAGGTTTAATTATAAAATGTGTGTACGAAATTTTATTAGTTTTTTGTGACCTCTATTTGTAGAAACAGGCGTGTGAACCTCACGAGAATGTTTTACAACGTTAAGGGGTCTATGGCCCCGTTAAGAAACCTTGAGCTATAATTGTGCTCGTACTGTCTATATCCCTTTGCCCCCCCCCCCCACCACTGCAATTTAATGCACTCTAATACAACAACAAACATTTACTCGGGTAAGATAATACGATTATATAGACGCGATGGTAGGATAAATCTTGTATTAACGAATTTTTGCAATGATATTATGGGCCCTTAATCTGGGCCCTACATTTATAAACAATAAATATTACGTTTTACTTTGTTTTATATCATTTATAATTTGCAAATCAGAATAGAAAAGCAATATGGTATTCGGCGCTGACGACACAAGTACACAGGGTTCGTAATTAATTCCCGAGAAACGTTGTAGATTGTCTGCGAATTTCAGGATGAAAGAAAGGAAATCTAGGATTGCAAGACACATTCCGTGTTAGGAAAGAGCGTACGAAAGAAAATAAAGAATCGCAAGAAAGAAAAAGTTCAGACAAAGAAAGAGAGAGAGAGATAGAGAGAAAGAGAGAGAGAGAGAGAGAACGAGAGAGAGAGAGAGAGAGAGAGAGAGAGAGAGAGAGAGAGAGAAAGGAATAGAAAGTGGCAGAAAATGAGAGATAAAGAATTTGAAACGATTAGTGGATGGAGTTTATTGCGAGGCGTCAAAATGTTTAAGAGAATCTCCGTGTCGGATTTATGATGCGGAACCAAATAAAATGTCGAAAGACTGACTTTCATATTATTGTTGCATATTTATCCTTCTTGTACATCGCCTTTCTTAGAATTTCTATTACCTTTCTCACAAGTGTTTGCTAATTCCATAGAAAGAGAACTATTTATTGGCCAAACGATACAAGCACAAAGAATATAAACCATTTAGATATGCATGTATGGTATTCAGAAGAGAAAAAATCCACATACGATATTCGTCATCTTCTATTTCTGTCTCCACGAAAGAACAAATGCTACAATTATTTAGCCTTCGAAAGCGATTCCCATCCTCTTTTATATAGATATATCGTATATACGCGTTTATAGGGTCGATTTCACACCTAAAATACAAGATTTAAAAGAAATAAAATCCCTTTATTCAATGATTCCATAATAATAAACTTACATGCTTTTCAAAACACTGGACGTTGTATTAATTGTTTGCGTAACCATCTAGCGAAATACCTCAACTTCCCCCATAATATATAATCTGATATCTGAAAAATTATTACATCAAACTTACTTAACACTCTAACCCTAACCCTACCTCTAAAAATACCCCAACATATACACTAAATTTTCTTAATCGACCGAACGTAAAAATAACTCCTTAATCCATAAACTCCACCAAAACTTGATAAGCTTATATCTTGACCACATAATACACCCCTAACAAGTATAGAATAGCATCCCTATATATATATAGAGAGAGTATTATTCTCAATATTTAATTATTCTTTATTAAATTCCTCTTATTTATCTTATAATATAATATATTAGAGTTGAATTAAAGTTTATCTCAACATACACCCATATTTACATTTAAAATTATCAGAAGATAAGACAAACTCGTAACGACCTATGTTATTTTCTTGGATATCTATTAAATGCCTGTGTATCCCATATATGTGATAGAATGCCCCGCCTTATATTTGTATTTTTACTTTGTTGGTTATCCTGTATTCCAGTACTATATATGTATGGGCTCCTATGTCTATATGTGGGTATATGCATATATATATATATATATATATATATATATATATATATATATATATATATATATATATATATATATATATATATGTGGGTGTGTGTGTGTGTGTGTGTGTGTGAATATATGAATGCGGATATAAGTTTATATTATTATTCTAGTTTGTAAGACTATTTTTTGCTATTAGTAACAGCGAAGTTAAGAGTTAGCTGTTAAAAGGCTGAATCGCATGTTCTTACATTTTTTTTCAATATCATCCCGATATTTAGAAGAAACATAAACATTACTAAAACCGAAATAATATCATCTATGTATCGATTTATATGTCTATATTTGTCTGCCCAATATTTCCTGACTGAACTTAAATGTTAATCTTAAACATCAATTCACGCACATTCACATATATATCACTCTCCTCTTCCATTGTGCTTCGTTTCACTTTATCCTCCTCTTTCCAACACTATTTCTCCATGCAACTTCAATATATGACCCAACCTATCTCTTTTCCTAACAAGCACACCACATACCCCAATAAGCATGACGCACGATATCCCGTAACTGTTTTAATAACAACCATAGCCACTAAAATTACCCCACCCACCACAATTAACTTAATCATGCTCAATGCCACACCTTTTCGAGCTCATATTTTATATATGCTTAAGCTCACTCACTCCTACAATCTCCCATCATCTACTGTAGCGTATAATCTACATTTGTATTCACATAAGCAGTCTTTCATAGCAATGCCTTCCAATATTTCCTAAATGTGACCCCAAATTTGAATTTAAAATCCAGCATCAATTAACACTTCCAAGAATAATTTTGACCTCCAGCATCTATTTCCTATGAAACACGTTTTTGAGGCTCTGATGTTCTCTAAGTAACTTTCAAGATAAGTTCGGCCCTAAAATTCCATGATTATCTGCGACCTTAAAATACAATTTACAGGAGAACGCAATGTTTGTGAAACTCATTGTACATTATTCGACTTATTTGTTTGAACTATTGACACATTTTGGATCATTTGAATTTTAGACAGCATTCTGCCCATACTTACTTTGCTTTTTTTCAGGACTTAAATCGAAGCATTTTCCCCGTTTTATATTTTTCAAAATTTTTCACTTTTACATTTTCAAGATATTAACTTCTAATAATTAATTAATTTTCAATTAGTTTTGGTCGTACCTCCTGACGATAAGAACGCTATCTGTGAAAAGCCATAGTTTAAAGGTTGTTTCATATGTGTATTCCCTATTTAGGCATTTGATGAATTACTAAATCTATAAACTATACAAATGTATTCCTCTTCATCACTTCATTATCAATACAGACACACACACACACACATATATATATATATATATATATATATATATATATGCAAACATTGTTAAAAATAACAGATTTCGTCTGTTTAATTATACCTTTGTCATTTTTTAAAATTTTCTGATAGTATTATTTGTATTAACATACACACACATTAATAAATGTTCCGTAGGTTTCACGAACGTTTTCAATTCTTCGTCGAATCATCCTCAGGTGTCAAAAGCAAATGAACAAACAATGCTGAAGAGAGAAGATAATTTGTTAAAAGCCGGCGGAGAAACACGCAAATAACGTTTTTCGCATTGTTCCAGGAAAGTTGTTGACGATTTAAATTCAGCTTCTCTGGATGGTATTACAGAACATGTATATTTAAATTTAAAATTCACCGAAAAGGTTAATAAGCGTATTTCTGAATCTCTAAATTTATTCTTAAGGAGACTATAGGGCATATTTTGTCGGGGGATCGATCATTTCAGCTATTTTCAGCTTAATTTCAATTTAATTATGTATTAATTTAAATTTTAAAAAAACAATTATATCATGTAGTCGTTTTAAAAACAAATTTTAAGTCATTCCCGAAAAAAACTGCAAGTAATTTCCTCAAATTCAACCGGAAATAGCATCATAGAGGGAATGTGGTGTGGCAAGGGGGAATTACAAATTCTAATACGATAATTTTAGGAAGGAGGCGGGCGAATAACCCAGGCCTTACTTAGACAACTCATAATTCAAAACATGAAATGAGTCAGAATTTTTAAAATTTTACATTTCAGTGGACACTTCCCATTAGTGTTCGCCATTGTCCACCGGTGTGTGCCAGTATCCGCCAGTGTCCGCCACTCTCAGCCCTATAAAGAAATTGCCAACTCATAATTAAAAACATGAAATGAGTCAGCATTTTTTAGATTTTACATTTTAGTGGAGACTGCCCGCCAGTGTCCGCTACTGTTCCCAGTACCCGCCAGTGCCCGCCTGTGTCCGCCACTCTCAGCCCTATAAAGAAATTGCCAACTCATAATTCAAAACATGAAATGAGTCAGAATTTTTTTTAGATTTTACATTTTAGTGGATACTGCCAGCCAGTGTTTGCCAGTGTCCGCTACTGTCAGCCCTATAAAGAAATCGCAAACTCATGATTCAAAACAGGAAATGAGTCAGCATTTTTTAGATCTTAAATTTCAGTGGGTACTGCGGGCCAGTTTCCGCCAGTGTCCGCCATTGTCTGTCACTGTCCGCCATTGTCAGCCCTATAAAGAAATAGTCAACTCATACTTCAAAACAGGAAATAAGTAAGCATTTATTAGATTTTAAGTTTTAGTGGACACTATCCGCCAGTTCCCACCAGTAACCGCCAGTGCCCGCTAGCGCCCTCTAGTGCACGTTAGTGCCCGCCACTGTCCGCCACTGTCTTCAACTATCCGCCATTGTCATGTAAATATATATATATTGTCATGTATAAAAATCCCCCCACCTGTACATAGAACAATGTATACTAATCTTACTATTGAGCTATGAGATTGTAATCTACTTTTTTGTGTGCAAGTACAGTTATTATATTAAATAATCAATACGTTCTTAAATTTTAGACTCATCCTGTATTATATAGGTGTGTTCATATATAATTGCTTTATTAAATAGTCGACTATGTCCTGCGTAATTAAGTCGACTGCCATCCCCAGTTGCCGCACTGATTACTTTGTTTTTTCATATTCTGTAAATACGTCAGAAAAAGTGTATCCAATTTATATCGGAATTGATGTTACACATTCTGTTATCTTTTTTGGCTTAGAACATCTCCCAAATTATTTCTTGTGTGGCAAATTGACATTTTTAGGGGTATTTTTTAAGCTCGAGGACCGTCTTTCCACTTAATTTTAAACATCACCATTTCATGCCTCACAGGCGGAGAGTTCGGTTCTATATTGAGATAGGCTCAGACACAAACAATTGCTATTCATACAATAGATGGATGTAATTAATCTCCCTAAAATCAAACTCGATATTGAACATTTTACTTGGATTGCAATCAGAGCAATTTATTAACTTAATTACAATGCATAAACAAAGATGGTGATATGTTTTAGTACATGTGCATGATTATGTATTTATACATTGAAATGAAGTATCCACTAAAATTATACATTGAAATGAAGTATCCACTAAAATTATACATTGAAATGAAGTATCCACTAAAATTATACATTGAAATGAAGTATTCACTAAAATTATACATTGAAATGAAGTATCCACTTAAATTATACATTGAAATGAAGTATCCACTAAAATTCACATTCCGTAAATTTTAGTTTTGATTATCCTACGTTAAACTCTTCATATGGTCATATTCACGAAATGTCAGCGAAGTAAATATAATGGGTTTTTATCAGTATTTTATCAAATATCTAACAATATCTTACTTTCTGGTTTGTTGTAAAACGTCATGCGTACTAACATGCCCCTCTGGGAGTTGGTGCATCTTATATAGAGAGATGAACACATCAGGAAAAGACAAATGTGAAGATCATCTGGAGATTGAATACGGATATTCCACTACGGATAATAATTATTATTTACTCACTAAGAGTTTTCACAGGTTTCATTATCAGTGTTTTCTCACTAGCAACACATGGCAGTTATTCCTGGAGTCTGAGTGACAAGAATCACCTCAGATTTCCAGTATTTTCTGCGTTTTTCGATACTCGTTGCAAATCACTTTGCGTTCTCGCAAAAGCTGTGTACTATTAATTTTAGTATATACTCGCAGTTGCTTTTCTCTGCAATCTGAGTGACAAGAAGCCTATTCAGTATTCAAGTATTCTTCGTGTCATTCCAGTTAATTGATCGAAGGTTTTCTCCCTTTCCATACTCCTCAACCCATCACGATTATCTTGTGTGATACAATCCGATACTGGTGCCACTTTTTTTAAAAAAATTATTATTGGTTTTACTAGGGCCATAAAAATAGCGATATATAATTGTCAATGCTTCCTAACTTATCTACCACTTTTATAATTAAAGTCGCTTGGAAAATTGTTTCTAGCTTCGTTTATAAATGATACTTATACTTCAAACTAGCTAGTGTTGACGCTTTGTAAGATGACCCTTTCGTCAATATATGCATACATACAGCAACATGAGGAAACCCCTAGTTCCTAGACCGATATTTGTGTCATACTTACATAATTCATTCACTTAGAAAACAGTTGTTGTCGTATTTATAATATTACTACTTCAGTAAGCTGCTGCTGCTGTTATTGCAGCTCACGGAATATTATTTCATATGACACGCAAATAATAACTATATATATATATATATATATATATATATATATATATATATATAGAGAGAGAGAGAGAGAGAGAGAGAGAGATAGCGATAGCGAGCGAGAGAGAGAGAGAGATCTTGTTATGACTCTTGGAATCTACTATTTTATCTATATGCTCAATTCAAACCTTAAAACTTGTTGCACTTGAGAGTTGTACTTTATTAATCATTAAAATTCAGATTAAAGTCTGTTAACTATTGAATCCAATAATTCACACAACTTCCTTTATTAATTCCCTTTTTACACTCATTTCTCAATATGTATACTTCTATCTTTACGCGTTCTATTCTATTACTGTCCGTAATATTATCTGGTAACTTTGTTCAAAATACAATACAATAATTAAATTGATTAATCTAGTTGTTGAAAATTGCTTTTCCCGATCGAAGATAAATATCAGAAATATTCTATCATTAAATTAACATTTGACCATTTCTATTTTCTTACGGCAATTCGTTATCGAATCATTCATTTCCGTAATTGTTGATCTCCGTTTTAACTGCGAATTCGAAACTAACAAAATAGAATCAGTTCTCAGCTTTTCACTATAATTATCTGTATGGTCAAATAACTAAATATTTAGCTTCATGTTTCGTTGATTAGACAGCGAATTTAACTTCTGGCAAGGAAGCATTAATGATATAACCGGTCATTAATAGAAATATATCTTATCGAGCAATTCATCTACCTATATACGTATATATCTGGTTCACAGTATATCGCAATGAGTTAAGAACTATTTATGTGGCGAATTCTCAATATCTCTCCATAAGCCTCATTCTCGGATCAATCACTGTCGTTGGGTGATCTTTCCTTCTGCATTTTAGCGTAATGCAAAGCTTAAGATAAATAACCAAATTGGGCACGGTGAAGTGGCGGCAAACATTTACTTAAATATATATTGTAGTTATCATTTACGAGCGCTTCTCCCGTTGACTTAATGGAAAGAGCCGACGATTATCAACTAAATGGTTGAAGGATCAATCCCTGGCTAAAGACACGTGCTGGTCTAGCCGCACTGCACAGCTGTAATACAGCTTAACAGTCGGTCTGTAGATGACTATATGAACCAGATCTTCTTGAGTCGAGAACTGTCGTTTGGTGATGTCTCCTGCTGCTTCTTAGCGTGATTCAATGCTCTTTGTAAATAAAAAAAATAAGTACGGTGAAGTGGCGGTCAGTGTTTATATCAATAGACATTATAGATCATTTCCGAGCAATTCTCTCGTTTACCTAATAGATTGAAGGTGAACATTGCGTAAGCATGAAACATTGATGGGTGTAGGTAAAACTAATTAATATTTACTCTAAAAAAATATATCTATAGCCCCCTTTACTAGGATTGGTGCACTCTGATAGAATTTATAAACAAGCAGTAATACTATGGATTAAAAGCGAGCTTCCAACCCCGTTTGTTGTTGTAGAATCCCTCTCCACTGCTCGCTATACACGCCCGCCGATTTGGCGTTCATAGATTTAAATACCTCTTAATTGTCCTGCGAATTCATACCGGCCGAGGGAAAAGACACCCGTCTACGAATCAGTGGCGATTTGTAAATCCGGGTGTGTGCCCTCCGACCGACGTGAATAAACATCCCCTACACTGAAGATTGTGTAAGAATGAAACATCGATGTATGTAGGTAAACATAATTAATATTTACTTCAAAAACTTATAAATATATATATATATATATATATATATATATATATATATATATATATATATATATATATATATAAGTCAGTTACTATTATATTCCAATAACCATGGTTTTATTTTATTATTTTTATTTTTTCACATTTAAAAAAAAACAACATTTCTGTGAGATATAATTTTTACGGTCCGTTTCATTTGTCTTGTGCGAAACAACATTTTTATGTCAATATCGTCTCTGCAACACTAAAGAATCATCAGAAAAAAATCACAAAAAGTAAAAAGTTCATGGATTAAAGTGCCTTGAAAAAATGTACACTATACAGTGGTTCATTTTTGGGTGAAAGCAAACAAAAACAAAAAAAAGAGATAAAAAACTAACACGTGAGGTAACCCACTAATACGCCATTTTGAATTGTTCGTTCAAAGTTGTGCGAACAACGTATTAGTTGGTTCCTCACGTGTGAGTTTTTGATGTCTTTTTTGGGTTTTGTTTGCTTTCACCCAAAAATGAACTACTGTATAGTGTAAGTTTTTGCAAGACACTTTAATCCAAGAACTTTTTACTCTTTGTGATTTTTTTCTGATGATTTCGTAGTGTAGCAGAGACGATATTGACATAAAAATGTTGTTTGGTACAAGACAAATGAAACGGACCGTAAAAATAATATCTCACAGAAATGTTATGTTTTTTGGAAATGTGAAAACATACACATAATAAAATAAAACCATGGTTATTGGAATATAATATGAACTGACTTATATTTGCACTGTTATCACTAATTGACAATCATCGAGCTGAATCTTTTAAGGAGACTGCAAAGTTAAAAGGCACTGATAGTATATGCTAATACATATATTTTCATTAATAATATATATATATATATACATATATATATATATATATATATATGTATACATATATATGTATATATATATATATTAATTTTAAGTAAGTAATATTAAATCATTTTGATATGCATACGCTAGCGTTTCAAGCGTTCGCATCCATACGTATTGCGAATTATAATCTCAAATAATCGTAAGGTGAGAACCCGATTATAGAATCACAAGACTCTGCAAGCAAGCGTCATAACCAATTGGTCATGAGACGTTCCTACCTAAAAAAAGGGAATGACAGTTCTATTTATGCGAAGGAGGCACATATAGAAAGACTGTCCGAGGAGTGTTCAACGAACGTTGTCGGAGCATGCCATATAAATTAATATTTATTGTTATATATATATATATATATATATATATATATATATATATATATACATACGCACATATATATATATATTTATAAATATATATATATATATATATATATATATACATACGCACATATATATATATATTTATAAATATATATATATATATATATATATATATATATATATCCATTCATATTTATTTATAAATATTGGTTATATATATATATAAATATATTACATAAATTTATAAAAATATCTTACATAATTCTGATTCTCGAAAATTTCGCATGAGGTGTTTATAAAAAATTGAAATTTACTGAGTTTTGCTATATTTGTGTCTAATGATTACACTGGTCAACACAATATTTTTGGCAGGCAAAGTAAGACTGGTTTCTGGGGTTTTCAAGGGCGCTGAATCCGAATCTGACATTAGTTTTTTTCAAATTGGCTCTAGTTTTTGAGTTATCACAGGGGGGTCGTTTGTCTGAAATCACCCATTCGCGACCATAGCTAAACGTACAAAAAACGGCTAAATAGTGCATAAATGTCAGATATTGATTTTTATGATGATCTTAAACCACAAAGACAGTGTAAAATCTCAATCTAACAAGTTAAGTTAGATATAACATCATTTCATTTATCCTATAACTGAGCACTTTTCATAGATTTCGAGGATATACAAAAAATTTGCTAAAACTTTGCTGAATTCTAATTCTCCAAGTGAAAAAAAACATTTACATAATCAGTTATATATCATAAATTAATGCAAAGCATTATACACTAGATTCTTAGTTACAATGAACACACAAAACAATATTTTATTCACAAAACTAAAATTGACGTTTATACGATTTTCGCTTGTGAGCAACTTTTGGGCAGTCTCTCAAAAGGTTCCAGCAGTAGTCTGCCATCATGTGCTCATCCCATTTGCCTTGATACCTCTCTTCCATTGTTTTGATGTCTTGATGAAATCTCTCTCCCTGCTCCTCACTGTAATCACCAAGATTACCAGGAAATCTGTCGAGGTGGCTAAACAATGCTCATATTTGCCCCTAGTTTTCCGTCAGCAGTAAGCATCTTACGGACCAATTGCTTGTAATTGTCAGCTTTGTGATTTCCCAAAAAGTTTGTCACTACATCTGTGAAGGACACCCAAACATTTAACTCAACCGTGTCCATATGATTAGTGAAGTCAGAATCCCTCATGAGCGTTCGAATCTGAGGTCCATCGAAGATGCCACCTTTAGCTTTTTCGATGGAAAGACCTGGAAATTGCCTGCATATGTACTTGAAGCAATCCCCATCCTTGTTCAACGCCTTAACAAACTGCTTCATGAGCCCTAGTTATATGTGCAATGGAGGGAAGATGATTCTATCCCTGGGTACCAAAGGCTCAGTGATGACGTTGGCTGTGCCGACTTCGAGACTTTCTCGTTCTGGCCAGTTCTCCCTTCTCCAGTGCTGGATTCTTGCTCTGCTATCCCACAAACAAAGAAAACAGGGATACTTTGTGTACCCACTTTGCTGACCAAGCAGAAAATTCACCATTTTCAAGTCCACACAAATCAGCCATTTATGAGTGTTGCAATTCAGCTTTTCAAGAACAAATTTGATAGCATCATACTCTTCTTTCATCTTGGTAGAATGGCCAATTGGTACAGGAGCAAACTTATTGCCATTGTGCAAAAGTACAATTTTTAGACTTGCTTTCGAGCTATCTATGAAGAGACGCCAATCTGCTGGGTCATATGATGAGATCCCCATGCAGTTAAGAAGTGCAGAAACGTCATTACAAAAGACCAGGTCGTCTTCTTTAGAAAAGAAACGAAGCAAGCTGCCTTCCCTTGTCCTATAGTATGTTACTTTTGTGCCAGAATCAAGAATGTTTTTCTCTTGGAGTCGTGATGCAAGAACTTCAGACTGCTCCTTCGACAAACAAAGGTCTCGCACTAGGTCATTAAGTTCAGATTGATTGAAAAGCTGAGGGCCATTTGAGGGTTCTTCATAGTCACTACAGCTATCATCACTTGATATTGAAAGATCAGCTGGAATCTCTTCGGTTTCATCGATTTCAGGTAAACTGGTGAAAACAGGCACAGGTACATCCTCAGAGTGCGCAACAGTACGGATAGCAGAATCCAGGCTCGGATACTGCCAATTTGCTTTCTTGTGCTTGTTAAACCCCGTCATGTCATTGAGACAGAAGTAGCAGTCATCAAAATGATTGTTGGGCTCTCTCCACACCATTGGTACAGCAAACTTCAACTTCAGCTTACCGTTGGTCCAACCGCGGAGATTTTCTACACAGGTTTTGCACACCATATGTGGGGCCCAAGACTTGTCTTGGTCACCAAGTATCATATCGAAGTATGCTTTGTACGCCCTCTTGACAAAGTCTGTAATATTCCTCTTTTGTTGTGCCATCATATACTGCCCACAGATGTAACAAAAGACATCCGGTTCATATCTGCAACATCTTCTAGAAGAACTCATTTTCTCTCTGGAACTCATTTTCAACTGTGGAATTAAAAAGAAAATTCTTAATTACTGTTTCATTTATACTGCAACTATATTTATGGAACATGTTATTAAGTAATTACAGTATATAATTATATAAAAATTCTCCCTATATAAATAATTATATAAAAATTCTCCCTGAAATACTTCAATATATACATAATCATTATAATGATTCAATCATATCAGAAAATTATTATTTACTGCTTCTATATGTAAGTATTTCAGGGAGAATTTTAGCAGTTTAGGCTTATTTGGGGCTATCAGTATCTTCTAAACTAGAACCAATCTGGCAAAACCAATGTTATATTCGTAATCAGCGACCTTCAAAACCCCAGAAAACACTCCTAGATGGTCTGCCAAAGAAAAAAAAAATTTGTTGACCAGTGTTATTTACCAAATTCTATATTAATCTTATATATTCGAATTTTCAAATGTTTGATTGTTTCCTATTCTGCATCTAAATTTCTTGTGTGATGTGAAACCAACATTTATCTTTTTTTAAGGTTGTTAGTTTTCATATACAGAGATTTTGAATTCATGACTCCGTTTACAATTAGTTTTCGTATTATTAGTAAGCTATCATCTAATATAAGTAGGACTAGTGATCTAATATTAGTAATATATACCATCGATCTAATATTAGTAGGACTAGTGTGTTCGTTCGTTAAATATTGTAGTATTTGCTGCCAGCTTGAACAATATACGTCATGCCAAATCATTTTTAAGAATGCTTTTAGAATTATTTTTCCAGATAAGTTCAAAGAAGACAAATATATATTTGCTTCGTCCTTTACGTCCAGGCTTAAGGAAAGTAATTAATAATTAAAAATAAATCAATACATCAATAAATAATACGATATAAAAATCGTTTACTCTGTACTCTCTCCGATTTTATATTTTTAACTCACCTACGCTTATAAATGTAGCCCAACTCATTTCACTGAATACACACGTCGCAGCGTGGTCGCTACATCTGCCTGGGCTTTTAAAACTATCTCTCCAGGATGACTCATAAATATTCGACGGCTTCGCTGACAGATTTCGACAAAAAAAGAACAAAAAGAAAAAATAGCTGTACACTGATGATGACATGTTATGTTGAAATTATTTGTTAAAAAAAATGAATGTTTATTTAAATAAACACTTTGCGTCGTTTAATCTGGTATCTATCCGATTTCATATAAAAATATAAAATATATATAATTATTTAATCACTGTAAGTTTCTATATTATGATAAACACATGATATTTGATATTCTAAACGAAATCAAATAATGTATAAATAATTCAGATACAAAATAAATCACATATTTAAGTCGAAGTAAGGGTAAAGTGAATATGGTTAGAATTCTTTGTTTACAACGATGGCATCAATACAGTAAACGAATAGCCTGAGACGGTTGTGTTCCAACGTTTGTTGATGCAATTGTTTTCCTTATAAAACATACTTACATATTCTTTATACAATGACACCAGGCTACGTGTTCTCTAGGCTTTCAGACTGTGTATAGTTTAAGAATATTATAGGTACGATACCGGACATTCAGCTGGCATGCGTAAATACTCGTATTTGAAAACTAGCGAAAAAGTACTTTGAATCTAGAGACAATGTCACACATTTGCTAAATAGAGTGCGACGAATGAAGGACCCTAGCGGGCCGTTATCAGCCGGACCTCGGAAGTCGTAAATTCTGGTGTCGCGTCAAAACGCACCGAACAACGACACTTGATCTTATCGCTATTTCCTTAGGAAAGTCTTTCCTTTACATATGCAGGTGCGAGTTGACAGATTTTAGACCACATTTTTTTACTCAAACATTTCCTCACCCATGAACTATTCAATCTTGGTTCAGTTTAATACGTATTTATTTTTATCAGTCATTTTATTAGCTATAATATATATATATATATATATATATATTATTTTCTTTTTGGATATTATATTACACATATTGGCGAGTGAAAGCATTTAGTGCTTGATATTTGTATATATATATATATATATATATATATATATATATATATATATATATATATATATATATATATATGATAAAGGAAGGATGAGAGTAATCCGACGTAATGGGAAATGAAAAAGATAAAACGAAGAGATATTTTTTTATATGGTCATCAACGTTTCGTCTTTATATGTAAGACTTCCTCGGGATGATAATTTTAAGAAAAATGTCATGCAAGTACATCGAAATATTAAGTTGACATGATGGATTGATGATAAAAAGTAGTAGCCGTGGCTACTAAGAGCGCTGGACCATGGTCTGGGCTGAGAGAAGTCAGTCAGTGGCAGAGAGTGAAATCAATGTGGATGGCTGTGATGGGTCTCTCTCTCTCTCTCTCTCTCTCTCTCTCTCTCTCTCTCTCTATATATATATATATATATATATATATATATATATATATATATAAAGTAATCAATCGATCGAAGTCACTACTTAAATTCCCGACCGCCTGCGTTTAATATACACAGCTCATTCTCAACTTGTGAAAAACTGCTTTCATTCTCGGTCCACGGAAGTATTTTTAAATATCCATAATTCTCAAAATTACACCCTAATAAGTGCGTTCCATTACGATTGAATTAAACATCCTTCTATTGGATTTACTTCATTTTTGAACATTTACAACGCTGCCTTCACAGAACCCTTTTTTCCATCTTTAAATCTTTTTTCACCGGGCACTTTATCTACGGACATTCACCAACTGGACCGACTCCATATTTTTACACGCACACTCTTACTTTCTATTACTTTATATTTCTTCAAATTTTGAATTTTGGCTTTTCCACTGCCAACTTATCCATCTATGTAATTCCTCTGAAGATAAGATTTTAATCTTTGAAATGCATTGGATAAGGAAAGAAAAATAAACATGTTTTTACCGAGTACACCTTGCATTGAACAATCGAAATGGAAATAGATTTGTCATTCGTACATACTTATCTCTCTTCTTTCTTTTATCTGTATGAATAATCAACAGAAATACCTTGTCTCTGTATCACAGTTCTCTACTCTGACTAAACAGGCAAGTGCCTCGAGCTGGAATCGAAACTCGACAGTCTTAACGACAAACGACCCTTCAAACTAATTGACTATTACGCGCCATCTGCTGAACTTTCAATGTAATTATTGCTTGAGAGCTCGATTTGTTTGAACAAAGAGTAATATATTTTACGCTGATGGTAGTTGGCGATTCCACTTACCAGAGAGCATACTTGCGTAACACTAATTGCAAAGAATTCATTAAAAAACAAAACAGCAGCAGAGGTTTACTCGACTTATTATATAAAAAGTGAGAATGATCTTATTTCACACAAAAATATTTTCATAAAATTATATCACGATCTTTTCATTAAGGAATAATAGTTTCAAATTAACAAAAAACAACTCCATTTTATCCATATATACATGAGTGTGTATGTGTATATAGAATTACACATATTTTGCATTACTTCCGTTATTCTATGTATTACGCTGCTTTTTGTTGTTGGTTCTATAGCGTGAGTGCAGTATCTTTGTCAATTCCAATAATAACTAAACTCCTACTCATTTATACCTAGTACGAAACAGACTATTAGTAAAATTTAGTGAAAAAATATGCTATTTACATTTCATGTGAGAGTAAAAACTACAATTGATGTATTTATGGATTTACATGTATTTTTTATCGGCAAAACACATTAAAATAATGTTTTAAAATATATAATAAGCTTTGAAATAATGACGAATACTTTTCATGTGTATTTTTTGCGGATTATCAAAAAGGTAACTTCGTTTTAAAAATATATTTATGTAGTATTATTCGTGGTGATTTTTATGTTATTTTTGTTTCCTTTAATTTATAAAAAAATGTATATATGTTTAAAACACTTTTTAGATTTACGTGAGATTCAAACTCAGATATTGACTATGTAAACACTACAGCCTTAGTGATGCGTATTCTGCTCATTCCTTTTTTTATAAAGCAATCACATGTTTCTATTTGCGTACGAAAATACACACTCCCAAAACACCATAACATTTTATAGTATATTGCTAGATAAGATAGTTTCACTTACAATAAAAATTCGGAAAATTAAAATACAGACAGCATTTATGGAATGACCTGATAGAAGATATTTTAAATAAATATCTTCTTAAAATCTTGCTAGGTAGATTTACGTACGCGGTACTCTTGTTGTTTGAAAAGTGTTTCTTCCTTTAAATCAAAATGCCTAATAATCCGCATTCCGTTATTTCATTAAAACACGAGCCAGCGCCATTTTGTCAAGAGGAACACCTATTTTCTATCCAACAGAATTGCATCCGCCTTTTTTAACACGCTTTGTTCTCTTCATTTTTTTTCTCTTTCCTCTTTTTTATGATGTTCTGTTATTTCAGTACTGGTTAATCTATTCCCAATGTTACATAAACTCATAAATAACGAAGCAAGAATTTTCCTTGTCTTTCAAACTGACATGTTTTTCTTCTTTTTATTTGTCAGTTAATTTGTGTTTGCTTTACTTGTAGGAAGAAGAAACGAGTTTCTTTAGTGTTTTGGTTGACTTCCATTCTTATTTTTCGCGCCAATTAACATTATAAATTCAGCACTTATTGAAAAGGCAAATCAGAAAAACATTATTTGCTCCCATAATTATAGGTGTTTCGATAGTTTAAAAATATACAATGCAAAAAGAATACGTTGAACATAAAAGCAAAAGTTCACAGTTGAAGTCCCCATAAGAGTTTGGAGCTGCAGGTTCTTTCATGGCGTTTTCAATTGTGAACTCTCGCCTATAATTTCAACCTTTTCTTCGTATATTGTTCATATTTTTTGTTTTATCTTTATTTTCATCTCGTTTCAAATTATGAATTTTGGTAAGTTTCCCTAGACCATTGTATATGTTTGCACTCCTCTAACGATAAGATATAGTTCTTTGAAAAAAACATGGCATGATAACATTTCTTTTATTTGGTCCCATTGTTTTGAACAACTGATGACTACATAGATATTGTATTTTATGCAATTATTATTCTCATTCTTTACTTGGTTATATATATATATATATATATATATATATATATATATATGTGATTATTCTTATCATTCATACAGACATTACATTATCTGCGACGCTGGTATGTCGATGTTATCGATCACCAGCTGTTAGAAACTGATATCTCATCAGGCAGAATAAACATCTGATCGTTCCTTTAGGTCATATTTTGAAACAATGAAGCGGCAAATAAGGATAGAAAAGCAAACGATATTCAAGATTTAAGATTTGAAGGTAACAGAAAATCTAACGTAGATATAGTTAAAAAAATAACTTTGATAATAATATAATTAATGGCAAACTAAAAATTAGCGACAGGATAGGCAAATTAAGAGAAAAAGTATAATATATTCTATTCAAAGTGCATAAGCCTTACTTCCGACCAAAATCAGCTAACACACTTATAAACCCTACAAGACAAGAAATTAAGAATATTGGTAAAAAAATATTAGAGAGAATAAGTGGACAAATAAAAACATATTAGGAAATAAATCAGTGGGTAAACACAACTGAGACCATAAATGGGTTCTTGAAAAATTGAAAATAAAACGAACTGTACATTCATTTAATTCGACATCATCAATTATTACTCCATATCTAAATAACTTTTCGAAAGTGTTATTCAGTTTGTCAATCTTCTCTCTGATATTTCTGAATAAGAAATCAATATTCCTCGAAAATGAAAAAATACAGTGCTAATTAGCAAACAAGAACAATGGACTGGAAGCAATCAATCGGGATCTTCCGACGTTTCCATGGGTTCTTTGGGGTCAGCATGAGTAACCAATGTAGTTGGACTCTACACATTATATAATGTCACAAAATACATTAACATAAAACGTATAGACTTACATGGGAAAAAAACTCAAATGGGCAAAAGTGTAGAAAGAGTGAAAAAGAATATGCATAGAGAGATAAAAAAGATAGGTCTTAAGGTGGAAATAACACTAAGCATTAAACTAGGTTACTTCTTAGATGTAGCATTTAACTTAAACAATGAAACGTACGAACCCTATACTAAAGATAAGTGAATCCAATTTATGTCCATTCACTATCTAATAACCCTAAAACTATAATTACACACATTCTCTAATCAATTGAAAAGAGAATTAACAACACCTCCTCTAATGAGGCAGTTTTTAACGCAGATGATATTTTTTCTTTCCCACTACATTCTTTCCAAATATGTATTACGGGGAGAATTAACTTGTTGTTCTGCCTGATGAGATCTCGTGCATAACGTCGACATGCAAGTGTCGCAGATTATGTGCATGTCTGTATAAATTCAAATAATCATATATATATAAGATATGTTTGATATTTATCACTCTTTATAAGTCCGGTTGAAATTCTTTGGATTTTTATCCCGTGAATGTTTACTTTTCCTTGATTACTATATATATATATATATATATATATATATATATATATATATATATATATATATATATATATATATATTTAGGTGTATTTTTTAAGATTTATATGGACAAGATTTACTCCTAAATTAATTCAATCGCTGATGCGTACTTCATTCAAGCTTTTATCTTCTAGGCGAGAACAACTCCACTAACAAGCTACATAATTATATAATATATAAATAAGAGTTTATGTTCACTTTTGTATGGCAGCAATTATACAATAACCTGCTTTCATCACAAATCTTGTAAAATATATTAAAGTATTATATTTGCCTACTTTATCAACAGAATAATTTTTCAGCAGCAGGTTAATTTCAGTCAATAAGTTCAACACTTATTCTACCTTACTAAGACTTACAGAGTTTTATCATCTTACCAGCCGTTTGATTCTTTGTAAAGTTTATCAAGCTTCATAGGAATGCACATTCGAGAGTAGACTAGCAGTCGTTGCTAGCGCAATCCAATTGGAAACGACTGTTGCTATAACGCAAAAGGATGTGCAACGGTTATCTTCTCGTGTCCATATTTTTCTCGTGTCCATATAAAAAGCTATTAAATTAATATTACGTCCAGATAGTGCTTGGTACATTGCTGTACCCTGATTTTGTAGAGTGATAGGTCCTTTGTTTTGCAGGGACCGCCTAATAGAGGACATCGAAGGAGATGCTCCATGATATCGGGTTATATGCTACAGTCGCATGTGGTTGTACCACTAAGATAGCCCCATCTACTTATGCACTCCCTAGAACGGCCGACACAAGTTGGTTAAGACCCTTCGATTTTTCCCAGTTGTTATATTCTGATGGGAATGTTTCGGCAGGGGAGATTAGTATAGTTGATGTGTGTGGGTGGTTGGAGAGCTTTTTCCTTTACATTTTTAGGTGGAATTCAGATTGTGTTGTATCCAGCGGAGCAGCGCTGGTTAGGTAACTTTTCCGTGATTTTATTCGACTGGGGGCAAGTACATGGCCTGTGACTTGCCTGCATCGCTCTATCCTGTTGACTACTACTCTTCTGATGGCTGGAGGAGCGATACCTGCAAAAGTGTACATGCCGTATGTGTTAGTGGTCTTCAGTCTCCAAGTGATACATCTGCATTGATAGCGTTGTGTGTGTGGTTGGATGTTAGTTGATATTAGTTGGTGATGCTATCTATTGTTAGTTGTCTATATTTATAATTTTATCAATGGTGTCTTTTAGTTGCCATATTCATTCCTGGTATCTCAGGGCGATTGTTTTCATTGCCACGCTGTATTTCCCGTAAGCATGGGACGTCACATTGCATTTCCTTGCAAATCGCAGCGAGTAAATCTTGTTTTGCTGCTGACAACCTTCGATATTTGCAGACAGAACAGTCAACGCCGGTCTTAAAGAAGGCTTAAGTTTTTAACCCCAATATATGCCTCGATCTCCGAGACCGATGTTGACTACTTTGTCAGACGTTCTACGCTGAGATAGCCCCTTTGCGTATATAGTGGTGGTAGAAGTAGTTTAAGCAAGGCCACAACGTGGACGCTTCTACCAGAACCCCAACGATTATCGAAGGAGGTGGAGGGAGCTGGAAACTTTAAGGAACTTATAAGTCAGGACCCAGAAAAGACCACTGGTTATTATCCGTGAATCAATACTAATAATGACTTGTATGAAAACATCTACTGACTAAATAATAAATAATGTATGGATAATTAGATGATGAAATATTTAAACTGTATCAACAGTTGGAAGACAACAAGTTGCATGTATGAAAATAAACAGAGGTATTCCCGGGAGACTGTCTATCTACATTACTTGTTTCATCATTGCTATGCTGTCACTAACCAAACTATTCGACAAATGCAATGTACCGATTTACAGAAAGTAACAAACAGAATCATCGTTTGGATTACATTAAATAACAAGAAAATATATAGAAATATTAATAAGGTCAACTAGAATCTTTAGTCAAGATATATCAAATGACTTCGGGCCAAACGTGCACAACATATACTAAAGAAAGGAGCAATTGAAACAAGGAATAGCTACATAATCGAGTCGTAATAAGAGTACTTCACGAACGGGTAAAGTATAAACATCTGGGATTCCGGAAGTGGACACTGTAAAATCATCAGCGAAGAAAGCACAATAAAAAGTGAAACATTCAAAAGAACGAGAAACTTCTTGAAAGTAAATTATACAGTAAACACATCACAGATATAAACATCTGCTCGGAAATTCTATCAAAATACTGAGAACATTTTATACATTGCACAAAAATCCAAATATCTCGGATATGATTGGAGTCTTTAAATCTCAGAAAAATTAGACCTTTAGCTACTTACAACAAATTATACGAAACATGAGAATACCATCGTCTAACTCTTCGTTCTCTAAATTTCGCCCCAACATTCGCAGACAATTTGGTCGGATTATTTTCACCTCGAAAAATGGTAAAACCGATCAAATTCCGTGGTCTCATCTCTGAAAATTCCTGTTCCTTTAATAATAATACGAGCGTCGTCTCTTTCCTTTCAATTCTCACTCTCTGTTACTCGCTTTTTTAATCTCTATCAATCTTTCTCTCTTTCTATCTCTTTCTCCACTTCTCTCGCGTATCATATAGCGACAAACAGTCATAAAATTAAAAAACACATTTCAAACAAAAGGTTCGGGACATCAAAACTATTTTCTTCTTTTTCTTCGTAAATTCGCTTCTTTTGCTTTTAGAAAATTGTAGCGCCCCGATTTTCTGCACGTTTTTTTTTCTCCGCTTCAGAATCCAAAAGTATCCGACATTTTGTCTCTGACGTAAACGCAAGAATGTCATAAATCACATCCACCTCCCATCGCTGACAAAATGCTGGCAAAATAGACAGAGATCAAAATTTTATACACATACACGGCGGAAACAAAAGCTCACTGCCTACACACACATGCACACACGCATGCACATATTTTTGCTAGGTTGAGAGGGTGATATCATGCACAACTAACTACATACACTTTCCCCAAAGGAGAAGCTGATGACTGCGAGTATAATATCATGACGAAAAAACACTTTCCCGCCCAAGAAAAGGAGGAAGGAATGCCTGGGATCATTATATCATGACACCAGACTACACAATGCACTACATCCAACAAAAAAAAAATAGAAGGTAATCTTTGGAGGATGGTATCATGAATAAAGAACGTATACTATACTGCATCTGTCCCAAAACAGGAGGCAATGCCTCGGAGGAGTGTATAATGAGTAAAGAAAATATACTACACAGAATAAGCATAAACCGTTATAATGTTAATATAGTTAGGTTAGGTTGAAAAACATTTTCGCATTTATTAATTGAGATGAAATTAAAAACAATGGAAAGTTTATATTGTCCACGTTAAACACCGAAATAAAAATGTTGCCAAAAAATATATTCGCTATCTTTATTAACAAAGATAAATATTCTAGCTAAGGAATAACGATAACTTTCTTTCATAATTTTTACTTAAAAAATACGTGTTTATAAACTTGAGTAATTGCCCTTTCTTTAGCTAGCTTCTTTTCTCGCAATGTTTAGATGGCGACTATTTCTTTTCGACTTAATTTTTATTTCGACGTTTCACATGTACGATAAAACTTGGCATAATAAGAAAAAATTACATAGTTGTTTGTTTTTCTAAAACATGATTTAAGTTAAAAAATAGTTGTTGTTTATGTGCAATGCCGAAACATATTCCACTCGAAATAATTTACGTGACTGAAATAAGAATTAACCCAAATAAAGAGTTTCTTATAAAGAGTATTGATAAAATAATCGGTAAAAACTTTTTCTTACAATTTAAACAAAAAAATAAATTTTATTGGTTTGGATTTTGTAACTGAACGATTTTTTTTTTAAATTTCAGACAACGTATATTTATAAATGTGAAGGGAACAATGTTGAGCTCATTACAAGTTTCTCTTTTATCCTGATAATAAAAACATGTGCTTCGACAATCATTCCCTCCGGTCGCATATACTTGCTTGGCTGAGAGCACGGTATTATGGTAAATGAACATCTACTATACTGATCCCCTAACTTAGAGGATGGTATCCTAAAGAACGAATACTAACTTCCCTCTCCAACACGCATAAACGAATGAGGTGATGTCTGCAAAGATACGCCCCACACACCCGAAAACGGAAGAGGTAATTCCTGGAAGACAGTTTATGACAAGAGAAGTACCTACCCCCGATTAAAAGATACCCCGATTTAATCGAGTTTTTTTCTTTCATTGATTTAAAAATGATTAGTCACAAAAACAGTATTTTCTTACGGTTACCTTACCTTTTGTACGTAGCCTGAGGAAGCAGAATTTCGAAGGAAATGACACCTGAAAAATGTATGCAAATATGTAGCAAATAATATTTGTATAAATAAAAGAATGTATACTATATAAATTTATATATATATATATATATATATATATATATATATATATATATTATCTTGGAAGTTTCTCAACCATTAAAACTATATTAAAAAAAAACCAAAAAGCCATAAGTCCCAAGTCGTTCAGTGGAAAATCACTCATGGAAGTCAATTTAACTTTTACAGTTATTATATTAGTTTGCTTCTAACATTATTTAAGGGATCATCAGTTGTTTACCATGAAAAACTGTTTCGGGAATTTAATACATATATATATATATATATATATATATATATATATATATATATATATATATGTGTGTGTGTGTGTGTCTCAATAGAAGAAAGGCAGCATTCTCTAACTGTGGCTCTGCTCTCTAGAACAGCCTACCAGAGGGAGTCGTAATTATGCCTAACATATGTATGTTTAAAGTCGCCTTGGACAAACATGCAGGCGGCATATAGATGCAATATCTTCTAACTGTTAGTCTACATAACTTGCTGCACTTTGCTATGTCATGCCAATAAAATTCATTTATTGATTATGTTACATTTAAATAAAAAAAAGTGTTTACTGGGTTCGTGCCCCATTTTTTATATAACACAAGCAGGAAGCCACAACGTTGCTCGGTATTGAATGATGATCAATATTATGCACTTTTTTACTATGCTGATAACATTTATTTATTTTGTGTGACTGTGATAATTATATGTCCTAAATTACCTTACCTAAACACGTTTTTTCTTTGGCATTTCAGATGCACGATGTGCATTTTCTATTATTGCGTTTATTAATTAAAGTTAAATGGCAGAGAGTGTTTTAGACTCATTTATAATAGAAAATAGTTTCAGAACTCCGACCTCAGGAAATAGCCAGCTTATTCTGCCCAGCACCTAACTGCGAAACCAAATGGTCTGCCAACATTCTAACAGATGTACTATTTAGCCTGATCACCTACATGACATCACGCGAATGCGTCACCCCCGATCGCATGAACTATTATACCGGAGAAAATAGGACGCTCAGTCATTTCCGCTGGTAGTACTAACGAGATGGTTGTCATACTTCGTACAAAAGTCGTTAGATGATCACACTGCAACAAACCTAACACGCGTGTTGCGAGGAAATTTCAGAAAATATATCACCAGAACGTTTGAATCCATTGTTTCACGCTGAGCAAATCGCCCTCAATAGCATAATATCCTGATTCATTCGTAAAGAAAACATTATGGTCGCTCGCTTCAAACCACAGCAAATGCACCAAGACCATGATGAACCAGTTAGGTCTGTGTCCGCATGTCTACGAGACTAAGCCTGTATTTGAGATTTTAAAGTAGAATGCACTTCAAACCCATGTCGCACATCAATCGATTACATCAATATTGTTTTTTTGCATCCTCATGCGAATATAAAATGCCACGCATACAACCACAAATGCTCGAAATGTGGTATATTACACAAATGCTAGAGTGTATACCGCAACAACAAGGCCGTAATTCTTAACGTGCCCAAACGAACCCCTTGGAATTGGACAAAACCGAACCGCTGTCTTCGAAAGTATCTGTAGCGCAGTTGATAATGTCGGGAGATTATCATTTGTAACATTGATCCTAAAGCATCATGTCTATAAACAACTCAATTACTCGTAGTATAAACGATCTAGCGACTCTCATCCTTTTCCCGAAGTCACAAGCTGATCCAACAGATGCTCACGCATTCGGTATATCCACTCGCTTTAAGCGACCAACTTAGATAATCCATTTTAAAGCAATGCTGATACTAGATTCCAATCATGTTTGGCTGTGGAAGCTCTATTGGTAAAACTGGGTCTAAACAAACATCACATCTCAGTACAGATGAAAATGACTGTTGTTAACAGTAGCTCCACTGAAATAATAGGTGCTATTAGTTTATGTATATCGGGATGTATTCACTCAAACAATGAGCACTGTTCACCCCTATGTAAGATTAGATATTTCTGTCTAAACAAGCCTGCACACATATGTGGATAATCTCTGCTAAATTTTCCACTATTTGAGAAAATAGCGATGATACACGTGCTTCGACAAATGTGACCCCACACGATTACGCTCAGACAAGCTGCTGTTGCCCCAAACGCTATTACTGCCACCTCCACACGCATCACTGCCATTCCTTGTAACCGAAAAGAACAAATTCCGCCTTGAGTAATGGTTATCAAAATACTATATTTCAATCACATTTAACGTTTTTGAACACCAACAACTTCCAAAGATGGCCGACCCACTAATTCGTTTAATGATCGATCCAGACGCCAAACCTGTAGTCTGCCATACACTCATACCGGTCCCAATCCACCGAGAAGACGACGTATATGCGAGTCTGAACCGTGATATCCGCCTTGGAGTTATAGAACCAGTTCCCATCGGCACACCAGCGATATGGTTCTATCATATGGTGATTTGTCCTACGAAATCTAGAAAAACTCGTCAACCAGTTTATCTCCATACTCTCAACCGACACGCAGTTCGTGAGACGCACCACACACAGTCCACTTTTGACCAAGCCCGACCGGTGCCAGCTTACAGTATGTGATGCATGAAACGACTACCACATCATTGAACTGGACATGAAAGATCATAGCACACTAAGGCCATTGCCGCTATTGCGTTGCACCTTGAGAATACATTGCTTCAGGAGACGTTGACAGCCGCCGTTTCGATCAGATTGTCTCAGATAAACCAAAATTAACGAACTTGTCTCGATGTCACTTTACTAATCAGAATTGCTGCCCCCGCTATCAATTTTGTAAACTCTTAGTAGAAAACACTACACTATTAAAAGATACCTATAATTAACAAACACTTTGTATTTTAGAAGCCATATACATAAAAAGAACAGCTATTAAATTTAACACTAATGATATCATCCTAAAATGTTTATCGTCCTAACTTTAATTCCGTATTAGTAATATAATTCTCGGCAAAACAACCTATTACTATTTACATTAACAGTTTGGTATGCATCTGCTTTTCATGAAGATTGGCCCGGATAGGTTTAAAAGTGCTTGAAACACCTACAGTTATGGCATATTCATCGGTCAATTCTCCAGAAAAACAAAGACTCTGGAAATGAAAAGAAGTCACACAAGGATATCCAGACATAAGTTGCCTGTCATATTCAACAACACTGAAGGGTTATATTAAGATGACATGAACAAAGATTAAATATTAGCAGTAAGGAATTTTACTAAAATCATAAAAATGACGGCTGATTCAGAATTCACATTTTCATAGAAACAAGGTTTTTTTTAATAATTAAAATTAAGTAGACATAATTTTGTTTGGAAAATTAATTCCAAATAAACAAAACAAACGAATGTTTACATAAGCAGGTAAGGAGGTACATAGACACACACTACATTTTGGGACAAGTTGCAATAACGGGAAACTAAGTAATACGCAAATCAACGCATACATGTTTAGCTAGTGACAATTTACAAATATAATGTAAATAATATATAGGCTTAAAAACAGTTCAATTGAAATTCTGTAGAGGTACCACAAATTATAATGAATAAAGAGATGTAAAAGTAAAAAAATAAAAAGAGGAACACATTATTAATTAGCGAACATTGACACGATGTTTTTTCAATGGGGATGAAGAGAAAAGAATAGACTATAAGGCGTCAGGTAGGTATCAACTCCCGTGTGCGAAAATAAAAATAATAAAATTTAATCAATGTATATGTAGTCTTTTTAGGAATTTGTTTTAGAATTATTCCAAATATAGAAGCAAAACTAATTTGGAAAAAAAGAAAATAATTTTAATGGCTTACCGTAATATTAAAAGTGTTTACGGTAATATTAAAAGTGTTTACGGTAATATTAAAAGTGTTTACGGTAATATTAAAAGTGCTTACGGTAATATTAAAAGTGGTTACGGTAATATTAAAAGTGTTTACGGTAATATTAAAAGTGGTTACGGTAATATTAGAAGTGTTTACGGTAATATTAAAAGTGCTTACGGTAATATTAAAAGTGTTTACGGTAATATTAAAAGTGTTTACGGTAATATTAAAAGTGTTTACGGTAATATTAAAAGTGCTTACGGTAATATTAAAAGTGGTTACGGTAATATTAAAAGTGTTTACGGTAATATTAAAAGTGTTTACGGTAATATTAAAAGTGTTTACGGTAATATTAAAAGTGTTTACGGTAATATTAAAAGTGTTTACGGTAATATTAAAAGTGTTTACGGTAATATTAAAAGTGTTTACGGTAATATTAAAAGTGTTTACGGTAATATTAAAAGTGCTTACGGTAATATTAAAAGTGGTTACGGTAATATTAAAAGTGTTTACGGTAATATTAAAAGTGGTTACGGTAATATTAGAAGTGTTTACGGTAATATTAAAAGTGCTTACGGTAATATTAAAAGTGCTTACGGTAATATTAAAAGTGGTTACGGTAATATTAAAAGTGCTTACGGTAATATTAAAAGTGTTTACGGTAATATTAAAAGTGCTTACGGTAATATTAAAAGTGCTTACGGTAATATTAAAAGTGGTTACGGTAATATTAAAAGTGCTTACGGTAATATTAAAAGTGTTTACGGTAATATTAAAAGTGCTTACGGTAATATTAAAAGTGCTTACGGTAATATTAAAAGTGGTTACGGTAATATTAAAAGTGCTTACGGTAATATTAAAAGTGTTTACGGTAATATTAAAAGTGCTTACGGTAATATTAAAAGTGCTTACGGTAATATTAAAAGTGTTTACAGTGATATTAAAAGTGCTGATCAAATTTCATTGTTAAAAATACTTTATAAATATTTTAAAATGAATATGAAAGTTATTTTTATGATAATTAGTAAATGTAAAAATCAATGAAATGGATTTTATAAAATATTACTTACATTTTGAGTAAATCACAGGTGAAAAATCAATTTGATTATGACTGAAAAACACAAGTTGCCTTAACCCGGTCATTAAATTTAAAATAGCAGTGAAACAATAGATTTAGAAAACATATGGATGCTTGTAAAGTTAAAATGTACTCCCTAGGTGCGTGATGTTACAATTCATGTTTTAGACTTACACTCCCATATAAGGCAGTCAAAGTAATCCATTGCATTTATAAGAATTTGAATTTCCCATACTTTTGACTGTTTTCGTAGCAAGACTATTTTACGGGGACAAATCGCTAGCACGAAGCCAACCCCCAAACATTTATAAAGAATATTGTAAATGGAGAAGCCTTTTATTTACATAAGAACTAATTTTACCTTCAAACTATTCAGAAATCAATTAATCCGACTGAAACATAAATTTTGGTGTGGGCATGTTGCTAATGTTACTTTTTATCGCAGATTTAAAAAAAAATGGTTTACTTTTGTTTTCTATCGTGTAATTTGCCAGTTTGACAGTAATTTTGAAAGTCTTTATGAATTGAAAGCGATATTATTGTCTTGAAATAAGATACATTACTTCTACAGTTTGAGATCACTGTGCGAGTTGAGTATTTCCGGAAACGAGTTGCCTAAATAATTCACGTACCTTTTCGCCACCACAATGACGGCCACTCTCCATATTAAGAATGTATTTAAAATACTTTTTATTAAAAATTAATAGCATTTGTGATGACATTGAATTGAAGCCTTTAGTGAAAATTTGTTGGCTATGTAAACGGCTGTTTTGTGTATTTTGTGGTTGTCATGTTCTTATATTAACGGTCAGAGTATCAAATTCCCTACGTTGAAAATGAAGTTCATTGAAAATAAAATCAGCACCAAGTTCACATATAGCCAAAAGATAGTCATCAACGATATTACTATAAAAGTAACGTATTTCCTACATGAGACGTTGTAACGATGAATCTGGCCATCAATTTACCATAAATTAACGATGAATTGTTTTCCAAGCTGGCTATCCAGTGTCATCAGCAATGTTTTGTTTGGCTTCGTAACTAAGGAGTTGACAAAATAGACTCTGAAAAGAGAAGAGTTGTACCTACGAAGAAAGATAAGTCACACTTATGATGTCTAATATTTACATTTTTCTAGCCGGTATGCCTATTCATAGCTAAATTCCTAAACGTTTACGCAAACAATAGCAAAGCAATGGACTTCCAAGTCAATATATTTTCATCATGATGCAATTTAAATTAAAAAGATTATTAAATTTATCGAATAATATTTTCCCAGATGTTTACAATAAAAACAAACAATAAATAGTAAATACACTAATTAATAATGAATTGCATTTAATTACATAATTTTGGGAATATTTTAAACATTTCGTTGTTGATTTCTCTGGCAAAAATCACAAACGAGGAGCTTGTATTTTTGCGATACCTACATGAATAATTCTTTACTATTTGGAAATACATACATGTTATTGTTCTTTACTTAGGTAATTGTTGTTTTAAATGCTAAAGCAACAGGTTTATATATTGTAAAACGTGATCTTGACATAACTTTTTTGTTTTGATTTGTTAAGATAGTTTTAAAGTATTATTAAAATGGTTATATTCATGAAACATTTTCTTTGAGAACAGTCTAATAATCCCGAGAAAACACTTTCAATTTTAGAGCACTGTTTGTTGCTATTTAAGTGTACGAACAAAAATCTAACAAACTGGAACATAAAAGAGAAGATGAAGAGGTTCAAGGAGACAGAGATGAATTATCTGTCTTGAATTTCAAGTGTCTTAGAAAAAGGAAACGATTTGTTATTACTTATGCGTATGACAATTACTCTTGAGCAATGCGAAGTGTTGAAGGCATAACACTTTTGTTATTCCTGTAAAACAAATCAATTAATAATGGATATTTGGTATCTGTCTGAAGCCAAAGCTTAAATTAATAATCGAGGTTTAGCCGAAACTGCTCTATTATAATCTTCAATGTTCCATTCAGGGGGGGGGGGTTATGTAGCATATGTCTTGTTGTCAAGATACCGTCATTCCAGTCATTGTTTTTCTTTCTTTTTTGAGGGAGGAGGCAATGTAATATCTCCTCTGTTGTAATGAAACACCTTCCCATGCATTTCCCCTTCCAAGAATACTCTAAAGGACGTGGAGAAATTGGAATCAAGGTCAAGATTGTCATCACGACAAGAAACGATTGAAATATGAATCAACATTGAGATGAGTTGAAATAGAATAGATTCACATAAAAAGGCGTAGAAATAAGTTTTAACAAATTCTAAGACGAACAAAACGGAACAGAAATTGACAAGGTAGATATATAAGAACAATCACTGAATGTGCGCATCCTCCCCCAAATCACACACACGCAAAAGTTGTGGTGCTAACATTGGTTACTTTCACATAAAATAGTTGTGAAGTGTCTGAGTGAATGGAAAGTCTGAGTAGAGAAAGCACCCAACTTGAAGAGCACGGAGAGAAAGGCCACCTAGAGTGGGTGTACATTTACTCCAACGAACGTTATCAGCGATAATTCAATGTTAAACAGCTGTTGCGATAACAAAAATCGAAATATGATGTGAGTACCAAAAATTTGGTGAGATTAGTTGTCTCCAGACTCTAAAAATACTGCCTTTTTTACCAGTGGCCGTTCACTGGTAATGACTTTGTGAGTAAGAAAATAAAATAATAATACAACTCTCGAGTGCAGAAACAAACTCGAATGTTGTCGAGAAATCAGAGATAACTGAAGTAGAACAACAGTGCGTGAGCAGGGCTGAAACAGGGAAGTACAGTACACTTAACTGAAGCTATCAAAGTGGATGAGAAACACCAAAGAATCTGAGTCCCCACCCCAAAATGCAGTAGTGGAAAGACAAAGGATGGAGAGCATCAACAGGACCGCCACTCGAAGAGTACGGACACTACTAGACTCTTGAGGAGGTTTCTTGCCACTCAAATTCCAGAGTAGACCAACAGTCATTGTCAGCGAGAAATCAATAGTAACCGACTGTTGCGATAACGCAAAATAATTTGCAATGATTATCGAAAGAGATGAAGTGCGATGGAAATCTGGGGATACTTACTATCACCAGATACCAGTTAACACCCCGTGATATTACCAGTGTGTAATCCCTGATAATGCCTCGTGTGAGAACGAGAGAGAGAGAGAGAAGGTGAGGGAGAGAGAGAGAGAGAGAGAGAATGAATAATTACAATATTGATATGGGATAGAAAGAGACAGACAGAAGAAAACCGTTGGCAGCGATGAGAATAGAAACATGCATTTACAGGGAGACTCGCTATCTCCATTACTTTTTGTCATGGATATGATACCACTCGCTAATGTAATGAAATGATTCAATGCAGGCTATAAATTTACAGATATAAACGAAAACAAATCATCACATGTACATGCATGATCTGAAACTACTAGCAAAACAAAACATAAACGAAAACGAAACGTTAATAAACAATTTGTCAGATTAGCGAAAAATAATTTTAATGACGGAATATGCACTCGGAGAAAGAAATAAAAACTCGAAATGACGAGAGGATTAGAAATACTTGACTGAGACGTTATAAAGGTACTTACGCATTCTGGAAGCGAACACTATAAAGTCAACATGGATGATTGACTGAGAAGAACGAGAACGATCCTTGAAATGACTTATAAGAAGTAATCTAATTATTGGAATAAACCGTTAGGCATCAGTCATACTAAGATGGATAGGATCCTGTCAAAACTTGACAAAAAGGTGAACACCTAGATCTAGGAACACGAAAGCTATGTGCAGTCGACATTACCCAATCTACGATGTTGACTGTACTTAATTTTAACAGTAGTGGAATTTTAAAATTTATTAAAACGACGCAATAAAACCTCTAGGCAAATACATAGCACAAAAGAAAGTGCGGTTAATTACCACTGCCAAAAAGAGCAACAAAATTAAGAATACGGATAAGAAAGCCAACAACGAGATTATTTATAAAGGTGACCAAGGTAAATATTGGCATGGCTACGAAAAAGACACTTGAAAAAGAAACGGAATCGCTGCTTAGAGCCACACAAAACAAAACGATCAGAGAAGAAATTACATAAAATACAAAAATGGCAAAACTCAGAAAACATAAATACACGCTAAATCACATCATTACTGAATGCTAAGAAAACCCTAAATAAATATAAAAACATACATGGCGCGGTAGATCATTGAAAACTTAAATATACGGAAAATTCTTGTATGAATAAAAACCGGGGTAAGTATGGAAAAACTCAGTCAATGGATTTTTTTAATCGAATCATCTAGGAGATTGAAATGTAAACAAATGAACTGATCCAAGCATGAAGACCAGACATGATCTTGAAGAAGAAAGAAAACCAAATGTCTGCTATATTGTAGATTTGGCCTTCCGGCTGATAACAGCGTGAAGCTGAAGACAACATAAAGATATGGAGATTTTCAGAGCTGGAGAGACAATGAAAATAAAAACTCAGGTTTTCAGAATGCTGTTTATAAAAACGAAAAAACAAATAAACACACGCGCACACACACACACACATACACATACACACATATTAATAAATGTGAAAGTTGGGCCTATTTCTTACACGAACTGTGAAGTCAAAACGTTCTTTTTGCCAATTAATTCACCATACTTTGTACATCTATTATACTTTTATATACTGTTAATATAGGTGCGATATACTGTTAATATGGGTTTACTAATATGCATATTGGTTTTGAAAAAGTTAATTTTATTAATTAACTATCATTTGTGATTTTTTTTAATTCGATGATTTTTTTATTGTGATATAACAAATAGTTCTGTGTCGCAATATTGTTTTATTTTCTGGACAAATACTTAACATTTGTGTTCAAACGTTATTTTCTGTAGTGAATGACTTGATTTTTCTAAATTGCCAGTTTAAAGGTAAATTTGTTTTTTTCTTCTTTTGCATCCTCTTTTCTTTGGGTTACATTTAACAAATAACCAAATCTGTTTCGAAACTACTAAAAGATTAATGTTTCGTGTTCGAAAAGGTTATTATTTAAATTAGCAAGGCTATCCGGCATTGCCCGGGGGAATAGTAATTTATTTTTATCAATAACAATTGATTTCCTACTGTTGTCACACGAAAAGTAAATCTTACTGTAAAACCCGAAACAACGAATCCGGGTGAAACTTACAACAACAAATACTAATAAAACAACAAAAATAAACAAAAACGCGAGATAAGTTTTACTTAAAAAACTACCCCCTCTCTCTCTCTCTCTCTCTCTCTCTCTCTCTCTCTCTCACACACTTTATCTATAGCTGGCTGGCCGCCTCTCTCCATCTCTTTCCTTTGCTCTTACCCCCCCGTTAACGACGCCGTATTATTTTGCTATTGCTTTTAGATTAACGAGTGATTGAAGTCATAGTAAAACAGCAAATGAGATACTCAGACCAGGTAATCCACTTTGAATTATTTATTTGCACAAAGAAATAAAAAAATAAATTCGGAACAAATTAGACACAAGGCCATCAAAAGTGCAGAGAAGTAAAGGTTGGTGATCATCCTTGATCAAAAGTGATAAAAATGTCTATTCTACTCTTAACTAGAATCATCTCAGTCACCACAATACCACGTTTACTCTCGGGGCCATCCTATGTAAAATATCCCGAAATTGTTGAAAAGGCAAATTTTTTTTTCAGAAATAATTTTTTTTACAGAAACTCATTGGATTAAAATACGAAGTAGGATCTTATAAAAAAATCATGACCCCCCCACCACCACCAAAAAAACCCTGATTTAACATATTATTGTATTTTAATAGGGATAGGGTAGTGTAGTATCGATTCTGTTGTCATAAGATTGCCCTCCAAGGAATTAACTCCTTCTTTTTTAAAGGGATAATGCTCCCAGGTATTACATCCTCTTGTGAGGAAGAGTTAATGTAGTATCTGTTCTTTTGTCATGAGACCATCTTCCCAGGGACTAACTTCTTTTTTGGGCGGGGTAGTGTAATATCTTTGCCATGATACCATACTCGCAAGCATTACCTCATACTTTTATGGTAGATTTTATTGTAGACGTTTGTGACATTTTTGGGGGGTAGAATAAAATTGAACAAGTATAAAAACGAGAGGAAACTTAAAAAAAAACTAAGATCGCATTCTCTATTCCACCTCAAAGTCCTGGAAGCCATATATATCAAGTCAATCAAACCCTCCCTTTGTAAACAAAGGAGTGGCTTTAAGGACTTAATGTGATAAACTTGTGACCTTCCTCCCCATATTTTTTTTCTTCTTTTTTTTTTCTCCCAAACTTGTCACTAGTTTTCATTATAAATTTCTTTTTTGTTAGTCTTATTTAATTACTTCCACGTTAATACTCTGACGAGTGTGGACGAAAGTCGGCTTAGTACATTCATTGGTTTTTTAAATTTCTTCTCGTTTTTATACTTGTTCAATTTCATTCTACCCCCCCCCCCCCAAATCTCCCAAACGTCTGCATTCCTCGCCGATATTAAATTTTGCACCACGAAAAAATTTATATATATATATATATATATATATATATATATATATATATATATATATATATATATATATATATACACATATATATATATATGTATATATATATATATATATATACACATATATATATGTATATATATATATATACACACATATATATATGTATATATATATATATATATACACATATATATATATGTATATATATATATATATACACATATATATATATACACATATATATATATACATATATATATATATACACATATATATATATATATATATATATATATATATATATATACAAATGAATAAATGTTAAATTATTTTTGTATTTATCATTTTTATATTACCATCAAAATGGGTTACTCTTATTTAAATCGATAATACAACATGTTATAAGAAATACTGTATATATTGTTAAGACAACATTCTTAAAGATAACTCTTTGTGTGTCTCATTTGCTTAACAAGTTTTAAACACTTCATTATAATTGGTGTTATTCATTTTCAATTTTATCGTTCTATTTTTCCATATGTGCACTATTTTAGTCTATGCGAACAGTCGTTAATTCAAGCAATAGTTCAAAAAAAGGAAAAGGCGATCTTTCTCTCTCCGTTTGCGATGCCACATATATTCCTTAGCCTGACGATTATCTGCGGGGATCAAACGCGGGCGCATCAGTCTGTCACCCGTTCTCTTTATGACGGGGATGAAACGCGGACACCTCTGTGTAACTTAATTGCCATACTTTACTAGTAAACTTTCGGCATCCTTGAAAATCTCGTTTCACTTATTTTGTCTTTTAGTCTTCACATGGGCGAGGTTTCTTACCAACGCGGCAGAATTTCTGTTTTCTGGGTCGGAATCTACCCATCTAACACTTATTGTTGGCTTTTTTTAGCTCTTTACAACAAGTGGCTTCATGACTTGTCTGGAGCGATTTCTATAAAAAAAACTCTACTAACGTATTTTATACTATTGAAGTAAACACTGCAAATTTACACAATATAATCCCCTTTTAATATTTTAGCTATATGCATGCAATACTATATTTTCTGAAAGAACAGAATTGATGTATATATATATATATATATATATATATATATATATACATGTGTGTTTTAAAGGATGAGTATTAAGGCCACCCATTCAGATCAGCTTAGATTGTTTGAATCAGCTAAGGTTAGTTTGAAAAGACAGTTAAATATCATAAAACTAGACAAAACATAAAATTACTCGTTCTGCTCGCCATATTCTTTACTCTCTTTCTTATTTTTTGTCTGTACATGTTAGCTCGCATTACTACGTCTCTTTTGATTATAATAAACTGTTAAAAGCTTTCGATGATTCCCTTTCTTTATTACCTTCGATTTTTATAACCACAGAGAGGGAGAGAAAGAGAGAAACATCGAAAGAAACAAAGAAAGAAAGAAAGGAAAGAGGAGAGAAAGCGAAAGAATGACGGAAAGGAGAGTGATAACGATTGAATAAAATAAGAGCGTGAAGTTACACACATGATCCATTGACAGTGGAAGAGCGTGATAGACGGAGACTTAGTAAGAGATGGGTAACTTGGTGAATTGATAACACATTAAGTACAAGTAAAATTAATTATTTCGAACATATCCCAATCTGAAAGGAATATTTTAGGATGTATTTTGGTGATTAAATATATAGGGAAAACATTCAGCTTTAGTAGAATGAATTAAATGATGACAATTGTACTTCACTTCAGTTTTATGGCATCTCCAATTATCAAAGATGTCTTCGACTAGCATCACTTGAAAGCCAACAGGAATACATTAAAGAACACATAAATGTGACGTTGTATTTCGCGTTTTGTATTTGATGTCGGATTGCAAGCAACGGAATTTGTTTTACACAACACGTTAAATTTTCGCATACTGATATTTTTCAATCGAAAATCAATAGCAAGTCAAATATTGCTTCGTGTATCTTTATTTCCCTATAATTATTGTTTTTATTTGATAATTAATTATTTTTTTTTTGCAGCAAATATCTTGTTTTTTTTACTCTAAACATAAGTTATCGTTTCTTTGTATTTATATTTCACATATGATATCATTTTGAGAAAATGTTAATCTTAGCTTACTCATACATACATACATATATATATATATATATATATACATACAATTACATACAATTAATTAATAACATTAGATAACCATTTATTTAATCGCTGTATTCGTAATGGGAACGAAAATAACATCCTTTTATTTGTGTTTCTGTTTGTGAAGAATATATTAAAAAATGTTATAAATAAATAAAATTAAGAATAAAGATGAAAAAGATAAAAAGAAAAAAAACGCAATTAAATGACCTTTCTCAGATTATGTCAAAAGTTTTTTTACCCGATGTACATCCATCCCCAATCCGTTTTTTGCTGATAGTGAATTTCTAGACTATTTCAACGGATACGGGTTAAATGACCTTGCTTGGTGAAATATTTTATGGCGTGACTTTGAACGTGCTGCATTATTATTGTTCTGATTTTAATTTGGTTTTCTTGGCCTTTTGGCTAAGATCAAAGTGTAGTATCTGTTCCGATGGATACTGCACCCCATAGACTGGTATTGTCTTGGCCTTCGGGGCTTGACTTACGCCGGTCTATGGGGCTGTCCTGTGCAGTTCTAGAAGGTCAACCCTCCCAGGCTTCGGTTCTCCTCTTTGGAGAGGAGTAAGTTTATTGCTTACAGCCTGAGGCGCCCCTACCGATGAATGCCGACGGGGCTGCCCAGGCAATTTTTAAACCCCACTTTCCCGACCCGACCTTGGGTCACATCTTACTTGTGGGAGTAAGATAAAAACTGGCCTTGTGCCTAACTCCTGGAGAGGAGTAAATCAATACTCATTGTCCGAATGTATTTTAATAATCATCTTAGGCTTCGAAGTAGTGATCTCACCGAAATGTGATTGCAATTGCGTAAGTCACACAAATGTTTACATAATAAATTGAGTATAATAGTATTGAGCACTTTTGAAAATATATTGGTTTTAATTCATTTTATAAATACACTTGGACTTGTTTAATTATATATATCTATGTATATATGTCTGCTTGTTAATGTGTGTATGCAGCTTTTTTTATTTAAACAGTTTTTATTAAATAACATAGCATCGTTCAGGTTATTTATTTTATTTATGCACGAGAGACTAAGATATAGAGATATACCGAGATAGAGAGATAGAGAAGTAGGAGTGATAGGAGATGGAGGAAGAAAGTGGAAGAGAGGAGGGAGAGATATAATACATAAATGTCAATAACAGTGGCCGCCGAACTTCCACAGTCACATAGTCACTATTTACCATCCCAAGCGTTTCTTCACTTAACCACCCGAACCCAATACCCATTTCTTGGCACAGCGATGCATCATTAGTCATTTTTCTGAACGGCGTGGGGAGAGGCTATACGGGAAGGGTGTACGACGACGAGTTCACGTGACCCACCATTGTTTATTTGGTTTGCTATGATCCCCCCTCAGCCCACCCAACCGTTATCTGAAGCGGTTCTAATGACATTTTGGTGGTAACACGTGACACCGGTTGACAAAATCTCTGTCTAGAAAGAAACGACATTGGCGTCAATGCATTGACGCCAATGTCTAGGATCTGTAACGCTTGAGTTCGAGTAAAAAAGCTAACTGTCAATTCCGAATGAGTTTCTTCTTCAAAGAGACAAGGTAGCGCTCGATCGATAGAGTAAATAAGGAATGGGTAAACACTCACGCATATCTATATTCATAAAACAAGGATACCACTCTACGTTTATGTTTCCGTTATATTTCGATTCTACACAGCTTTGATAATCATAAATGGAATTATTATATTTTAAAATAGTTATAGAAATAAAAAATACAATATTATAAAGAACTTAAACGAATTTAATCGTATTTTAAACTTCATTGATGTTTACTGTCTACCCCGTTTTTGCTAGCACGCAAGGCTGACACTACGTAGCCAATATCGCCCCATCACTGCATTCGTTACATAATCAGCACTTTATGTGCCTTTGCTTGCTGATTTGGCAACTCCAGCTTTTAGAAAGAGTTTAAAAATATAAATAATATTTGAGCTGGTAACGCTAATGCATAAGCTATTCGTGAAAATCTGGTAGACGAAGGAATGTCTGCTAGACTGGAGAATATCTATATTTACAACTCTCTTCAAAGAATTAGACTATGACTATATCGCTGGTCAGTCATCCCAGTAATGTTATGACGAGATTCCTTATGCATGTGCTGAAAGGAAAGCTCAGAGAGACGATAAGCACAACGGACAGGATACTTAAAGAACAGATGTACGAGCGATCACATTTTCAATATGTGTCAGCTATTTGATACATGCCGGGAGAAGCGGCGTAAACTGTTCATATGTTTCGTGGACTACAGCAAATCCTATGATAATGCCAGATACGACAAGGTTTGGAAGATACTCTAAGATCAAGGATTTCTACTTCATGCGATCCTTCTCCTAAAATCGTTATATAGCAACAACAATTAGCAGTTCGTCTAGTTTCTTGAACAACGGAGTGATTTGACATCGAGGGGAGCGTGACGCAGAGTGGAATAAAGCCACCGGATCTATTCAGCGTATATGCAATATTAGAGAAGTATACGAAAAGGATACGTTGGACTGGTACGATGTGCTACAGGTGAGTGTAGAGACAGTCAGTGATCTCTGATACGCAAATGACGTTGCTCTCATCTCCACGTCAGAATAAGGACTTAACAAACTGATAAGGGAGTTGATCCCACTCAGTGAACAGTACGGTTGAAAATAAACGACAGCAAAACTAAGATGATGGCAACGAACGGTATGAACATTTCAGGCCAACCTTTCGAAACAGTCGATCAACTTCTCTACTTAGGTGCTCTGACTACAACCAACGGTGTCTGCAGCACTAACATTCGACAAAGATTAGCGATAGGTATGTATAAAGTACACCGTCTTTCCCCCTGTTGAATATTCAAAGAAAATCTACAAAGCTGCGATTGTGTTCTCTTTTTGGTAGCCACTTACAAATGTGAAGTATTGACACTGAAAACAGCAGACATCAAACGACTAAGGGTATTCGAGCATAACCGCTGCAGACAAACCCTACGAGTGCATTGAATGCAGCGGTAAGCGAATAGAGACATATGAGAAGAATTGGATGCACCCGCGGATTGGCTCATCAACGTGATTAAGACACAACAGATTACGTTATTTGGCCACATGAAGAGGCGCGACGGGCTCAAAAGGCGTATATCGGAATGATTTATCCTAGGGGAGAGAAATCAAGAGTGACAACTATAGGGGAAGTGTCTCAATAATGCGTTCGGATTGTTGGGGATCGCAGGTTGACTCACCACTGATCGCGATTGTTTCACAGTTACTGTGTTGATTGAGACGACATGAGAATGACATGTTTAAATTAAATACTATTTCAGTCAGATTTCAAAATTAAAATGTTCAAGAAACCATGATTTTTACGAACGTTTCAAGAGAAAATTGATTAAAGCGATCGGCAAATGAAACCGATGTTCGTAAAGAAGACATCGAAATATACTTTTCCTCTCTCATTTAAAATATTTTTAAAAGAAGCATAAAAAACGTATGTAATTAAATACATAAATTCTCTGGAAATAAGCAAAAAGAGAAGAAATAAAATGAGAAAAAATAGACTGAAAAGTCACTAGAATAGGTCAGGATAGTTCTGAATAAAATGCTTATAAACATTTCGGTTTATAGAGTGGCATAACAACATGTCGTGGTATTAACAAACTCAGTAAATCTATCGCAGTAAATATTGAAGCCATTGAAAGAGTCAGACAACTCCGAATAAAAAGACAATTCTAATAGGAAGACTCAACGCACAAATGAATAACAGGTGTGAACTCAAGATAAAACTTTTAATTTAAAACAAACACATGATAGTCCGTGATTCAGTTTATTATCTATATGACTCTTCGCAAACAATACACGTGGTACCAAGGACGTTGGATATAAACTCTGTGATGTCTCAAATGGGGTAATAGACAATCAAATTAAGACAAGCACAGAACCTGAGACAAGCCCACGCATATAAAATAACATTAATAGATAGAAAATATGTATGTCGTGCGAAAATATGAATATTGTTTATTATTGAAATAACTATAAAATGTATCATTCGTAAAAAGGGATAATACAGTGTCTCAAAATATATATGAATATGTGGATAAAATCATATATATATATGGAATCTGATATATATATATATATATATATATATATATATATATATATATATATATATATGTCTGAGTCTCTTTCTCTTAGACAATGTAAAAATAAAGATTCTCTAATCTAATAGGTCCCTCCCTATCCATCAAGCTCCAGCCCCTTGCCCGATCGCCGCAATATTGCATTCTTTTGCTTTTTTACAAGTACTTAAATGGAATGTGCTCCGATGAACTTGCTGCTCTGATGCTCCCATCAACATAAATACACAAAACTTAAAACCAGTAAGTTATACCACGTAAATATAAAATTATAATTATTCCAATAATACACTTTTCAGTTATTAAGAAGGTAATAATATTACGATAATAAATCAGCAGGGTTGAAAATCCGCTAAACATTTTCAATCTTGTCGACCTAATCCTTGTTCTTTCATCTAGATCAGATTTAATCAGTATACTAATAGTATTACTACCATGGTCTACATATTTATTACACATTAGTTAATAATTTTAAATTTTGAATACAGAGTCATTAAGAACCTTGTAGATTTACATCCCTTAGGTCGATTGCCAGCTTGCGAGACTCGAATCGGGTTAAATGTTAATTTAAATTGCTTTACGATTGATTTAAAATCTTTTAATCCAGGCCTTGGATTCTAATTAATGGATTTTTGTATACCTTTGTATTATTTTCGAATGTTTAATCTTAAACTATTATTCTCTCCTTAACACTTTCTAGACGACACCAAGTTAACCCTTCCAAACATTTAACGGTCTACTATACTAATAAACATTGAATCACGGGTCTTTGTATATAGATATTTTTAAAATTGTTTCAATTATAAATCTTAACTGTTACATTTACCCCCTCCCATTTTTACAACTTTATAAAACTTTGAAATCTCACATTTCTTTCTCTAACAAAAATTCTAAACAAATATACATACCACTCTAAACCGAATAACGTATTCAAACGAGAGGTATACGTGAATTCACATTTCTGTAATACGTGATAACATAAGCTGAAACAAGCCGGATGGTTAAGTCACTCTGAGCTACAACCCGACGGTACGGATGTTGTACTAATTTTCTGTACGATATAATAAATAAATATTACGCTCTTAATGTTGATTCTCAATTAATCGAGCACTCTGCTGGGATTTTTCCCACCATCTAACAAAAGACGTATATATATATATATATATATATATATATATATATATATATATATATATATATATATTCAATAATTTATTTATTTAATTTTATACCATATAAATACCATATAAATGTTATGAATGACAGATTCACATAGATTCACAAAACTATTGTCTGTGTTTACAGAAATGACCACATATTTATACAAATCTATTCTATACAATCTTAAACAAACATACACAAACGCACACATATACATATTATATTATATTAATGCAATTCTAAATTACATGCAAAGAGCCGCCAGAAGATGTAATTTACGTTAATTCTTTCTAATAAAACCATTAGTTCTTCCATATTAATATTAATAACTAATGGTTTTGTATGTAGACGAACATGAAAATGATCATTATCCACTAAAGTCCGGAATTAAGAATTGAAGGAACTGATGTTAATTCTGTCCGGATTGCCTTTTACAGTAACTTTAGAATAGAAGTAATACAATAGAATAAGTATGCTCTGAATTTTTGTAATAAATCTTCATTGAGCACGTATTTGGAAATTTTCGGATACTGTAAGAATATAAAATTGAACAATATTTTCATTATAGAATCACAGTAAAATCCATATATATATATATATATATATATATATATATATATATATATATATATATTCAATAATTTATTTATTTAATTTCATACCATATAAATACCATATAAATGTTATGAAGGACAGATTCACATTGATTCACAAAACTTGTTTTTATCTAGCATACAATTTGTTCACCTCACACCAAGATATTTTTAAATGCTCCTGTGCATTTATTTCTTGGTGTGGCTATCCTGAGTGATACTTATATAAAACAAAGCAAACACAATGAAAAACTAGTCAAGCAAAGCCGAACTTACATTCAGAACTTTTTTTCCAAATGGAACTAAGATCTAAGTATATCCTAGCAGTAATATACTCATCTTATGCTTGTCGCTCTTTGTATTTTAATCATTCATCATCAAATATTGATCTAAATACTCAGTAATTAAGACATATATTTACACAAAACGGCTTTTCTTGTTTCGCCCAATTATTTTCTTTTTTCTTCTAGTTTTGCCATCGATCTTTCTTGATATTATATATCGTTTCTTAGATTATACTTTTTATATTCGTAAACTTAGATTACTTCCGTATATATATATATATATATATATATATATATATATATATATATATATATATATATATATATATATAGTATGCAAATTTAGCTATTTTATTATATCACCTTATACTATTATGTGTGTATATATATGAAATATAAAAAATAATTGAAATCTTATATACACACATATAAGACTATTTCATGTATATACGCATATAATATTGTGAAGTAATATGATATATTATGGATGTATATTTTCAGATTTACTTCAACATTTGAGTAGAGGTTAGTAGTAGTATGACCATAATTCTATGGGAAGTAATTTACGCAGAGGCATTCATGTTTCATTCAAAGATAAAATCATCAGGCTAGTGGATTTCAGTCAAAGGGGTTTAAACCAGGAATTAAACACTGAAACACGAACGTTGCTGGATAGCTTACTTTTCATAATTATATTTTTCTACTAATATATATATATATATATATATATATATATATATATATATATATATATATATATATATATAAGTGTATGTATTTATATATACATTACGGTAAATTTCCTTTACTTTTGATGTGCATGACCTCAATATGAGGAATAAAGTACACACACATACAAAATGCATTGCTTATTCATCAGATTTTATATATAAATATATATATATATATATATATATATATATATATATATATATAATATGTACGTATAATGTGGGAATTATGGTCTCTGGAGATAAAAAGCATGAAACTCACCATTTATTGGCACAAATATTATCTCAGTCGGTAACCTCTTCAGTTTTACTACGAGACGAAGACTTGTGTTGTTGAATAGTCATTAAGATGCCGGCTAATGATGATAACAGGGCCATCAAAACGAAATCACGCCTGAGAAAGGGAATTCATATTATTATTTAATACCAAAATAAACGAAATACGCTTGACTGATATACAAATAGATAAGAGGACGTCGTCTCTTCTTGGGGCAAAATATTAGAGTTCGTAATGGAGACACCGAGACGGACACATATTTTTTTAAATAAGCAAAACACAGGCGTCGACAGAAAAAATAAATAAATATTTATTAGACCGAGACAGATTCAGTGCACGTATGCGTCTGTGCGTTTATAACCCGTGGTGCGTGCAGTCAGAGTTCGATACAAACTAGTCATGTGTAAATCACGAGCTTTAACACTTTGAACAGCATCAGAGTTACAGTAAAAGATTTAAAAGTGGAATTAGATGAATTCATGAATGAATTGTAAAAAGTTTATAAAACTTATACTTTGGAAACTATTGAATTAAATATTTAAAATAATTTGATATTTATATAAATATTGTAGTAAAAGTGTAAATGCTTAACTTTAAATTGAAAATTAAAAATGGGGATGCTTCAAACAAACAAATAATAAAAATTGTCAGTAAATAATAATAATAATAATAATAATAATACTAATAATAATAATAATAATAATAATAATAATAATAATAATAATAATAATAATAATAATAATATAAATGTTTACTCTGTAGACTAACAGACAAAACGGTAAATAACATGAGATTTGAGCGGAGCAAAGTAGTCAAAAAAGAAATAGACAACCAGGGAACTATGCAACCGTCGACACTTTCAACATACAAACAAATGGCTGGTATGGACACGAACCGGCTACAGTATTGGAAACTACAAATCATAAACTTTTCTGAGTCATGAGAGTACAAATCCCGGAGACCGGACGTGATTATGATGAACATGGAGGAAAACCTCGCCAAATCATAGATTTAGCTTTCGCATCGGTTCACGAGGTGAATGTAAAGAAGGAAATACATGAGACCTGTCAGAAAACTGTAATAACTATTAAATACCAATAATTCTAGGAAAAACAGGAAGATTATCGAAACAACTATGCGACATTAGAATCAAAGAGTGAAGTGATGCCATGCAAAGCAGGGTAATGATTTATACAGCCGAAATATTAAGGAAAATCCTCGAGTGCATAAACTAATCCACATAACCAACATACGTCAACCAACCACAAGTACGTCTAAATAACAATAATATATATATATATATATATATATATATATATATATATATATATATATTTATATATAATTATGATCTAGAGATAAACACATTTATGACATATTCTTTTATATTCGTTCCAATAATACAACATGAACAACTGTTTATTGTTCGATCGTTTATCTAGAGACAAAATGAGTCTTTATTGATGTCAGGTTTCTTGATCAGCATTAAGTACAGACAGCAAAGTTCAAAATCGAACAAAGCAGCAAAAATTATAGTATTGTAAACCCTAAAATAGACAACAGTTCTGGAAGAAAGAGAAGGGAAGGAATATGACAATTACCATCCTGTTCGAAAGAATAGAATACAATAGAATGAAACCAGCCACATAAAGGGACAGACTAGGAGAAAAAACTATCAAGTACAACCATATAAAATGTAAACACAATTAGATAATATTTTTACACTTAAAAGATTTTTACAAAAGTATACAAAAGATTTAAAGTTATAAATTACTAAAAAGATTAACATTCAAAATTAATTAAATTGAAAATATATTCCTGTAGCTAAACCCTTCCAAGAAAAACTATCTATACACATATCTAAATAAAAAACAATCGAACAAGGCTAACATAAAAATACAATCAAACATTTACAATAAAAAGTAATAAATACAATTATCAAATAAAATAAAAGCAAATAATAGAAATAGATAAAATAATAGTAACAAAATTAAAAAGAAAAAGAGAGAATTAATAAACATTCAGTTAAAATCTTTTAAACACACTATTTTTAAAACAATTATTATAAACATGTCTACATAGATAATTAAATAACTGCAAAAAAAGGATATAGTCTAATATATATACTAAATAAATGTAATAATAATAATGATGATGATGATGATGATAATAATAAAAATTATGATGATAATAATAATAAAGTGAAATAGTAATGTAGTAGGACATTATGTCAGCATTACAAAATGAAAGAAAATGCAGTGTAGAACTAAATATAGGTAAAATAAAATATATATAACAATTTTTAAAAAGTTCATAAAAGTATTCGCAAACTATTAATGTACGTCACAAAATATGTGCTAAATACAAACGTGAATTTTCAATGGATAGTGAACGATACAATGCCGGATATATATATATATATATATATATATATATATATATATATATATATATATATATATATATATATATATATATATATATATATAATTAAGTTCAAATATCTTGATAACATGAACTAAAATATTTGTTCAAAAGTACTCAATAAATGTAGAGCTTTTAAAAATAAAATGATATAAACTTTACAAACAGTCTACGCGGATTAACCAACGTTTTGACGTTAACACGTCCCGACAAGACTGTAAAGCTAGTTAAGAAATTAGAATTTCCTAAAATAACTAGATATAACAAAACTGGTCAGGTGAACATTAAACTCATAAAATGTGTCATTTAGTTATGCTACGAGTAGAACACCCTTTTCACATACCACAACACATTTGACGGGTGCTGTACACTTCGACCACGTGAAACGCGTAATACTTTCTTATACCCATCCTCTCAACTACCAACACAATATGTATACTCAACTCTACAGCAATCAACTCAACCCAACTTAAAATGTATGCACACCTATTATCTAAACATATGCAAAACCATCATTTCCACCGTATATTTAATATTTACATAGACATATTATAGGGAACAGTTAGCAATACACCCATTCATTCACTGATTACATAGGAAAATTTACTTACTCTATTAATTTTATGCTAAGAAAGATAGAAAATTACCTATTAATATTCTTATTTCAAAATTTATAAAGTTATAAACTAACATTTTATCAAGTAAAACTCAGTAAAACCAATATGTAGAACTTGCATGCATCAAATAGTATATCTACAGAGTCTCAGCGTGATAATACCATTATGAAAATTAACAAGAATAGAACTAATACAAATAATACAGCAATAAGATTATAATCAGGTTTATCTCAAATCAAATGGTCTGAAATAGTTGACTGCTAATTAGAAAATGTATTCGATGTGTACGAAACCTATCATTCTTATACTAAGAAAAATAACAACATAAAATAAATTTCAAACCATCCTATTTCAAGAAATACTAAAATCTTAAAATCCTAATCTTACAAACGAAATTCTGTAAAAATATATATAACAGTTACATGTGAGAAAGGATACATTTACAAAACTATATCATGATTACAACAATTTAAAATATAGTTTTTTTTTTTAATTTATTCACGTATTTAAATAATGGAAACAATGCATATGTTATTAACTCTTGTATTCATTAATAGTTATACATTTATTAGTTCGATTACTGAATATAATTTAGTCCTATGTCACTAATAAATTTCATAGACCACCTCTTTCGCTGTAGTTTATAAAATTAAATGACTCATCTATTAGTTGGCTATAAGTTTAATACAACTACCTATATTTAGGAATTTAAGTCACGTTAGATGTATACTTAGTCGACAATGTTTTGATTTTGATGTTATATCGTAAAGTACATTATAATTTCCTTATCGAGTGTTATGGTGAATTCAGGAGGTTATTACCATAGTTATTTATGGTGAACAATTTAAAGTGTCTACAGTTAATACGTATTTCCTCCCTTCGATTCAGTAGTTTATCTTCATCCAGGAACGACAGTTTTTCATTAAGACAAAGAAAACAGGTTGATAGTGTAGCATCGGGGGTTAAATCTTTCTTAAAAACGTCTATCTCAGTGAAGGTAATATATTATTTTTTCTTAGAGGCAATATCTGTTTGGATAGTGAGGTGACCCTGCTCTTACCTGAGTGATTAAATGATGTTGTATAGTTTCTATATCTAGTCTCAAAATCAGTAGATGTCCCCCTATGTAAATTTTTCCCAAACTAAGATTATTCTCTGGGGACACAATTCCCAAGTAAAATATACTTTTAGTAACACATTTTTCTTGTAGCGGGCATTTAATTTATCTCACTCTATCTCTCTCTCTCTCTCTCTTACACACACCCAATCTCACAAGAAATACTACTATTACTACTAAATCTGCTACTACTACTAATAATAATGATAATAATAATAGCATATTGCCTGACAAATTGTCGTTAAATCTTTTCATTTCTCTCCTTGTATCTCTCTGTTGTTTATTACGCTAATATATTAACGGTCTTTATTTACGAACATTACGATGTGACATCAAGCATCAAGCGTTTAGACAGATGTTATATCACAGTATCAGATTTGAAAAATGATATCGTCGTATAATACAAGTTTGATAAAATTTCGTGGCCGACACATTAGTACCTTTAATAGACGCCTAAAAATCACGTATATATTTCTGTTTAGTCGTTTAACGACCCATGAACATGGCTACGCAGAGAGCGTACCAAGTCTGAGATTCGAACCCTGACCGCTAGCTACTACCAATATGATCACTATCTTTTGTGTCACCGAGCCTTTAACTATAATTGGAAATAATATATCGCTTATGAATATATCGCTTATGAACGTATATATATATATATATATATATATATATATATATATATATATATAAACATAAAGATAGAGACGAAATGCCTTCATAAAAAACTGTGTTAGATGCAGATATTTTTTTATTAAAATCAAAATAAAAAATCTAAACTTTTTTTTTCTTTATCTTGACTTTTTTAATCTAATATTTCGCTTGATATAACAAGCATCGACAGAGCTTTAGACAAATAAAAGGTATTAACCTTTTTTTGTAATAATCCTTCCTGGTCTTGTAGAAGTGGCGTTCGATGTTGTGGACTAACAGTGCAAATGTCTGTTTTAAATTGAACTTAAATCGCGCATGGTCGCTGGTAGTTATAAATTTGGGAAAGTTCATTCTTTTACGAGCATCTTTTGAATTTTAAACATAAAGATAGAGGCAAAATGCCTTCTATAAGAAACCATGTGTTAGATGCAGATATGTTCTTATAAAAATCAAAATCAAAAATCAAAACATTTTTTTCTTCTTCATCTTGACTTTTTTATCCAATATTTCGCTTGATATAACAAGCTTCGACAGAGCTTTAAACAAATAAAAGGTATTAACCTTTTCTTTTTCGTAATAATCGTTCCTGGTCTTATAAAAGTTGCGTCCGATGTTGTGGACTAACGGTGCAAATGTCTGTTTTAAATTGAACTTAAATCGCGCATGGTCACTGGTAGTTATACATTTGGGAAAGTTCATTTTTAAGCATCTTTTGAATTTTAAACATAAAGATAGAGGCAAAATGCCTTCATAAGAAACCATGTGTTAGATGCAGATATTTTTTTATTAAAATCAAAATAAAAAATCAAAACATTTTTTTTCTTCATCTTGACCGTTTCTTTATTATATATATATATATATATATACGTTAACCTGTGGATATACCACTCTGGATGCGACAATAATCCACCAACAGAGAGTCGATTTGTTGTTCCATGACTACTCATATGGCAAGACGTATCACCAACCTCGAGATTGGAAACCCGAATGTCAGACATAACCAATAGTGAACACTAGCGATTGACTTTACCTTCTGAGCCACCAAGCCTTTGTTTATAGGTATGTGTGTCTGTGTATGTGTGAATAAATATGGTGTGGCTATAAATAGCGGTGTCGGCTTATCATTGCTGAAATACAAAATTATGCTGGAAACACTTATTTCTTTTTCTTTCCGAACAATAAATAAATGTTCAAATGAAAAGACGTTTAAATAAACATGGAAGAACAGTGAAAAGAAGTGTAATCTCTGTCTCTGTAATCGGTGTCTATAGGCGTAGATAATGGGCACATTATTGTATTGTCCGGGGGAATCCTATGAAATGTCAGCGTTTCTTTGTTTATTCTCTTACATCAGAAGATATTCAAAAAACAACCGATAAATTGTTTATAAACCGACTTTCTTTACTCCTTTCTTATTCATGTCTCGTTGTATTGACTTGATTATCTCCTGGCTTTTTCTTCCTTAAGCTTTTTAAGAACAGATCAAATCTTACCTTAATTTATACAAATCTGATTTGTGTTATTTTGATTATTCTGACTACTGTTCTCATTTTGGATGTTAGTCTCACAAAAACAGTTCGGCCGATTTAGGCCGATGTAACCTTTATATATATCTTCAGGTGTATATTGTCGATCTCGGCAATCTTCATGTCAAACGCAGGAATCTGTACGAAATTTCGAACGGAACTCTTTATTTTATCCACGAGGGTAGCTTGCTTCTGTTCCGTCAGCCATGACCGGGCAGAAGTCTTAAGTAATTCGTAATTGTATGCTTAGCACTGCTCGCACTAAGGATTGAAACTTTCATCTCCAGAAGACTGTCACTTAAAACTGATTATTACTTTGCACTCTATCCGTTATGCCACGGTTCCTTGCATAGGTTACATCGGCTGAAACGCTGTATGAATAACATACACAATAAAAACATTAGTCACAATAATCCAAATGATACAAATAATCAATTCTCATCTAAATAATTTCGAAACATAACTTTGATTTGTGTCGGGTAAAAATCCGACAAAATATTTCCATTACATTTTCTATTTAAAACATTATTTGTATTATATGACACACTCATTACTTTAAAACATTATGTGTATTATATGACATACTCATTACTTTAAAACATTATGCGCATTATATGACATACTCATTACTTTAAAACATTATTTGTATTATATGACATACTCATTACTTTAAAACAGTATTTGTATTATATGACATACTCATTACTTTAAAACATTATTTGTATTATATGACATACTCATTACTTTAAAACATTATTTGTATTATATGACATACTCATTACTTTAACACATTATTTGTATTATATGACATACCCATTACTCTATGAGTGCTAAAAATGTCATTAAAATGGATTATTTATTGATTATTAGAAAACAATGATAATTTTATGCTGATTTGCTAATAACTGCCGGATGTCCTAATTGTCCAAAAATAAGTAGATTACAAACTAATAGTAAAAGTAAATAATACGTTTTATATTGTAACATGAAATGTGGGACGAAATCAAGGTAAAAATACTTATGACCCGGTGATGTTCAAACTCAAAACCTTTATCTAAATATAAGGTGCGCTAACCGATTTCGCCAACGGGGCACCTAAGAAATTGCGACGTTCTTAACTACATAAATCAAAACAGGCGCTTTTTCCGCTGGGGATATTTTTGTATTTCTTCCCTTTATATCTTAAAATCTCTCTATCTCTCTCCCTCTCGCTATCTCTCTCGCTATCTCTCTCTCTCTCTCGCTATCTCGTTACAGTAGAATGTGAGTCAGCTAGTGAATCAGATGGTGAATTTCTTAAAAATTGTCTGTTATTAAATTACCCCTGATGTTCTGGGTGACGGTGAGAGGATTTCTCAGTCTGAGGATAATCGCTTATCTTTGTTCTTTTATTTATGATTAACTAAAGTAAAATATCAATCAGACTTTCATAATAAAATATAAAAATCCAATTGAAAATACAATTTTTATTTTGTAGACAACATATCAATATTTGTCTTACATGATTCGTGAAACAAGTTTAATTATGTATCTTTTATTAAGAAAGCTATCAACGCCAATGAATTGGGTGAACAACTGACTTTGTTCTATATATAAGGAAAGAAAGTGTTGCCTCTACTCTTTATGGGAGGTGTTGGTCGTCGGTGAATCAGTTTGCTGCTAACACTCCTGTCTAAATAACATTTTTATCGCTAAGGCGCACATCAAATATGAGCACATGATCTTAGATTTGAGGCATCATATCTACCAGAAACTATGTATGACGGCTTTATCAATAACGTTCAAAATGTATGTCTTTTAGATTTAATGTCCAGCATTTCATCTAGTTTAATATAATTGTTATTTTGTGTTTTTAATGTGGTGAACATCTTTGGAAGCAGTTCAATGAAAACTTTAGCAAATAGTTGTCTGGCAATGGTAGAAGGTCAGCTTGAAAACACGTGTGAAAGGAAAAACCGGATATAAGAAAAGTGTGAACAACGCCAGGAGCGAGGTCATCATAACATTTAGACAAGTTTTGTAAGAGAAAGCGACTGGCTGGGAAGAGATTAGGTTGATATATAAAATGATGACTTAAATAGTTTAATCAAAATAAAGGTGTTTCTCGATTTAACCCATTATGCAGCGACACCTACTAAGATAAATTAAAATTAAACAAATTGTGATAATGATTTCTCGGTATTGGCTTGTTGAAAGTAAGAGCGACTGGAGAAGTTGTCTGCGGTGTCAACGAGTTCCAGGCGTGAAAGACATTATTGTTTCGTCACAAAAACAGCTTAAATAATTTTCAACCTCACAACCATTATATTATTACGACAACTAATATATTACACCAAAGGGGTGTCTGTGAGGAATACCTGTTTTGGATATAATATTTAACGGCCGTTATATTTCATGCATCTAATATCAAATAACGAATATTAAAAAAAATACTATTTAATTCAACTTTTACTTACATGTTACTTTTAATTCAAACCCCCACCTCTAACGGTTGTGTTTTACCTTATTTTGGGATGTAACGCGTTCCTTAAGCTACAACTCATCTAAAAATATTATTAATGAAAAATATGGTAAAGATTTCTTGCATGTGTGTAACAAAAAATCACAAAAGAATCAAAATGAAAATGATGACATTCAGTATAATTATCGGTGTTACTTAATACCGAGTTCTTTGTAGATAGTATTCCAAGCTTTCGTAACACATATACACACACGAACTCTACATTATAGTAAGATTATAAATGCTAGTGTCACAACGTCGTACTTACCTGCTCTCTATTTATTTATTTCTTGCAGGACCTGTGGAACAGCGTTTTCCGGAGGAATCTAAGAACTCATGAAACTCCTGGATGTATCCATTTTAATCGGATGTTTAACTATCAATAATTATTACTTATTAAGTTTTTTAACTGAAAGAATTAAATGATAATGAATATTTACATTTTATAATGTTTCATAACTAAAGAATGCCCATCCCCGCAGCAATGCGCGTACATTGAAGCGAGCATAGTTTTCTGTGCTTACATTTAAGAGGTGCATAAAATGGTACCTATAATAAAACATCAAAATTATATAAACTACTTGTATTTGCAAATAAGGCAATTTTTCTAAATATACTCTTAAGTACATCAAAGTTTAATTAGATTAGCGAGCGAATATTGTGTGCGAACACTTTATCTCGATAAGAATAATAAATAAAATCTGCTTAATTGTAAAGTTAAATGAAAAATAAATAATAATTAAATGTTATAAATAATTTATTTTATATAAATACACAGAAATGCATTCGATTTACTATAATGAACACAGTAAAATATTTCTTTTATACAGAAGTTGATCATTCTAAGTATAAATACAAATTCCAAGTATAAATAAAAATCAGTATGATGACTGATTTGATTTATAAGAAAATATGTTAATTAGATCACGTAATTGTTAAGTTTGACTCACTCGTAAACTCCTATTGTTAAATGGAAATATAGAATCAATGGTATTTGGCGAAACAAATTTACAGTTTCTGAAGATGAACACCAACAATTGGCCTAAATCGACGCCGACACAAATTTTATATGGATGCTTTTGATAGAAAACTACAGCGGTCAACAAAATAGGAGAAACTGTAATTTTACTTCATATTAAAGATACTTACTTAATGAAGACTACTTAGAAAAACACAACTAATGATGTTAAATAACGATACTTGATTCTCACGGTTACCTTTTAGCTGTGTTGTTTGCTCTTCGCTCGAAATGATCAGCGGTGTGTAACCGTGCCCTAGCTGCAGTTAAACAGATTGTTGGTGGCGATAGAATCAAGTGTTATGAATCAACCCAAGAATGATCGAGAATGCGGCTGTTACAACACGCCTAAAACTCTCATTCCCACTAAACATTCACTCTTCAAAAGACAATTAAGCAGAACAACACGAAGACATCTATAATTTTAAGTGGCTGCACTGATGCAATAAATGTCAGATCCGAAAATAAAATATAACATTCCAAACTTCGCACAAATCTGATTACATTATATATTTTGTGACAATAATAATAGTTTATTTTAATTTAATACAGAAAACCAAAATAGATTCATAATGTATCGATTAAACATGTATCGATTTATATGGACTAGAAAAATATCAAATTACCACCTCAGACGGGGTATTATTTTATGTGTTGATTAAATACAGTAGTTATTTATACGACGGATCTTAGTTGGTTGTATAAACCTGCTTCCCTACGAGGGCTGAATTTGACACAAAGCCGATGTTGATGTCGGTCGTGGCCAGGGGCGTACATAGTGATTCCATGCTGATACCCGGGCCCAACTCATTGATTGTAGCCCGACATAGTACATGTACAAGTTCTAGTACTTAGCAATATGATGAGAAATGGAAATAATAAGAAAACATGATTAGATGCCTCCCCCGGATTTGAATGCCGGGGAACTACCCAATCGCTCCACACTATCTGCACGTCACTGGTTACGACAGTTTCTTCCCACAACGTTTATAACTCGTTGCTAATGTCTAAAAATATTTCCTTAATCCACGCGATATTCCCTAATATCAATAATTCATTTAATTCTCTGTGATTTGATAGTTATATTTCGAGGTGTTTAATTAGTGAGATTCATATATTTACCATGTTAGAAAAGTTTAAAAGAGATGGGTTATCTACTGATTAATGATTTATTTGTGGTAAATGGGTTCGGTTGTATTGGAATTGGTAGAGGTGATGCAGCTGTGGTTGTAGTATGTGCAATATATCCGGAATGGGGGTTATGTTGCACAAAAAAATTAAGTTTGACTTTGGAAAGGTCTTAAAGTAATATGACTATAATATATGTGTTTCATTTCTTTTTCTTTATCCAATTTTATGGGGTTTATTCGTTTTTAGGGGGTGATTGGTGAGTTATGTATTATAATTTTCAGTCCATTAGGCTAGCAGGAATTTTCTTTTGTGGGAGCATTTTGGAGACTTCAGTTTTGAGTTCATGCAATTTATGGACGGGCTGTTGATAGCTTGTAGAATCCTAATTTTGTCAGTGGTACATAGACGGCAATAAACCAATAAATAAATATGAAAATAAAACGCCAAACAAAATAAAACCTTTAAAACAAAACACTATAAATAAAATAAATACTAAATCCGATACACAAATTAAAACCCGGTATCTCCATCAAAAAGAGACTTCAATATTATAACTTTTAAAGAACGTATTCACACATGCAACCCACCTTTCGTATTTCCATTTTTCAAGACACCGGTAATCTCCTACGTTCACCTTAAATAAAGAATAAAAATACCAAACTACACGAGAATAAATAAATAAAACACTTAGTAAAATAAAATTTAAAAAACTTCTTTAAACAAAAAACTATGAATAATAAATAAAATAAAACTGAATTAATTCCCAACCAATATATTTTTCCAGAGTGACTTTCCTGAATGTACTTGCTTTTTTTTATCGATTTAACGTCATTTCTCATCGTAGTTTGACCTAATTCAAAAGGCTGGCAGTTTCACTGGTCACAGTTCTTTTTTAAAATGTAAAAAGTCAGCTCATCTGGATGACACCGCAGTACGTTTCTGAAATATGTAACATATAGTTTTCAAATAAATTTATTTTCAATATAACGATATTCTTACTAACGCAGTTCAGCACTTAGTATTATTTCTTTATATACATTATAACACACACACACCTATATATATATATATATATATATATATATATATATATATATATATAAATATTTGTTTTTATCTACATACGTATACGTTTCATCCTTACAGGAATCGTCAGTGTAGAGAAGTCTATACCGGTCGCCGGACTCGAACCCCGGAGCATGTGTCATGTTTCAAACTCAAATTCCGACGTCTTAGTTCACAGGACATTGGTCAACAACCCGGTAAACCAGCGATATATTAATCATATTTAAAGGCAGCTGTAGTAAAGTGTGTTACTATGATAGGAACATGCACTGAATTTACGATACCAGCTGTGTTAATACTACTCACTATAGAGTCCAGCCTAGATTTGGGGGGGGGCGACACATACTTATATATATTATATATGTTTGTAGAACACCTGATACCAACC
>OY744544.1:51023324-51060824 GCA_963556195.1 Sepiola atlantica
CTTAATGTGCAATGGTGTCCCGATTATTTCCGTTTTGGTCGAGATGGAAAATAGATTGGACATCTGTCGTTGGAAACGTAAACAAAACTGATGCTGACTAATATGTAATAAGCAACCGCGAAGGAACATTATGGCTTGTCACTTATAATTCTGCAATCCGAGTGGGGGTCGGTGAAGGGCAAAAAAAGCAAACACAGACATCAACATTCAATTAACAGTTGAATAAATACGCATCAGTAAACACTGGCCTAAATCCGAGGATTTGGCTGACTATGAAAAACTGGCTATGAAAGAGATGTGTTGGCGCAATAAAATCATCTAACTCTTCTTATTATATGTGTTTCGTCTCAGGTAAATTGACAAGAAAACTTATATAATTATGTAGTTCAGAAGACAGTGACTTATGTATCTATTCCCTTTTAACAAGTTGTGTTACTATTTTTATATAGTTTGAAACAAAATCTCACTTGCTTAACAATCGATGTGTATTCTTTACTTTACGAGTGCACACCCCATGGCTAAACATAACAGGAGAAACTAAGAAACGTCTCAATCTGGAAAGTTTATAAGAAGAAAAAGGAAAATAATACGTGTCCATCAGTATAGAAAGATTAAAGGGAAAAAGAAAGTAAAAGTCTCATTATAGAAGTAGAGTGACGGATTGTTTTTCCCAATTCATTTCATACTACGAGTTGTGTGTAACTTGCTAATTGCTTTCTCTCTTCCCCTGAGCAATTCAAACACTTTTATCCGCCATTTTTACTCGATAAGTTTTTTGATCATAGACACACACACACACACACATATACATATATATATATATTTCTTTTTCTTTGCGAGATCAGTGTGAGAGAACCATAGCAGAGTGTTCGATTATCAAGAAAAATCTAAAAATAAAAACGTAATATTTATTTATATATGTGTTACAGAAGTCAAGCACATGTGACATTGCACTTTATTTTGTTTTATTTTGATTAAAAAAAAAAGCTTACACGCAACTTTTTCAGTGTAATATTGAAAAAGTAATCGAATGAATACAATTAATAGTCAACGCGATGTTTGAAGAATAATTGAGTAAAATTGTTTTACGTTTTGAGTTCAAGTATTAAAAATGAAATATGCATATTATATAAACATGCAAGTATGCATATTTCATTTTAAATAGTTTAAATATAACTTTTATTCTCAGGAAACGCTGGGTTTTTTTTGTTAGTTTGTTTTAATTAGCGAAACTACTTATCGGTTGATTAACTAATCAAATTTGATGTTACGGAACATTTCGATCATAAACCATTTTTTGATAGTTTTTTTGACTCAATTTAAATTGACCATTTTTGTTCGTTGGCTTTTTGTCGATTATAGACACCACATCTACTCGAGCGAATTACACTAAATTTGGTATGAATCATCCTTGAGATGCTTATAAACGCTCATAGGCTGCTAAACAATTGTAGAGAATTGCACTAAATTTTGCATAAAATACCTTTTAATATACCAATTGTATCAGAATTACGCCTGATACCATAATAATCTTATATATATATATATATATATATATATATATATATATATATATATATATATATATATATATATATATATATATAGTGAGAGAGAGAGAGAGAGAGAGTGTGTGTGTGATTGACTATATTACACTCCCTGTACCAAGCTAAGAAACACAAATTTGATAGAAAATACATTTTGTATTCGTTTGTGCCATTTACTGTTCGTATTCTAAAAAGAGAAACAATTTAATTCCGATCATTTTAGGATTTCGCTCAATAGTTTTTACTTTGATTATTACGTTTTAGACAACAATAACAATTCCCTTTACTGCTACCAAAATCATCGAGTTAACATATTTCTTAGGGTGCATACATTTTAGTTAAAATGCTTATACAATCTACAGCTTCACAAGTATGTAATATTCATTCTTACTAGTTTAATCAAAGTACGCACCGGATATTAATGAGTCGTATTTTTTTCGTTATTATATTTACAAATATTATAGTCACACATGACAAACGAAATATATCAGATAGATACAACCATCAACTCGTTTCTTACTCGTAATTTATGTTTCGATTCATAGAAGAAAAATAGTGACGTTTACGTTAGTCTCATGAAAAATATGTTTCAGTTTCTATAAACTATCATTTTAATAATGACGTGCAACTTCATAGTTCTATATTTTCCTTTATTTCATTCATTAGTTCCACCGACTTTAATCAACAGTTGTTCTTCTGAATATCATACCAGTCCTTCACTGTCTCATACACACTGACGTCGTGCTTTTCCGTTTCATCGACTAGGAATTTACTGACACCACTACTACAAATATATAAAAGAAACAGCACTACTCCTACTAATAAAAAAAATAATAATAATACTAATTATAATAATAAGCATTCTTCTAATAATACTAATAATAGTCGACGTAGAGTCACACCTTCATATCCGTTCTCCTTTAACAGAAAGAAGCAATACAATTATTTTAAATTCTTTACCTATTTCTCTTTTAATAAAAAAGAATCGTCACCAACTTCGAACACTGTCTTATAATACCAGCCATGCTATAACAGTTTTTCGTTTAATGCGTATAGTACTACTACAACCACTACTACTACACCCTCTCCTTTTCCTCTTCCTCTTTTTCTATAACTTCTAATAATAATATCAATAATAATACTATTTTGGTAAAAAGTAACATTTATTTTGATTCTGCTGCTGGTAGCTGCTACTTATAGGAAAGAAGCAATTAAAATAAATATATTAATATAGCGTTAAAGAATGAGATCGAGAGATTATTGGTTTCCTCATTTTTTCCAAGAAACGCCAATGCTACTACTACTACTACTACTACTACTACTACAACTACTACTAATAATAATAATGATAAAACAATAATAATCTATATATTATTAAGCAAGTATAGTGTTTCTAGAGTTTGTCTATTCCTACGAAAATTGGAGCATGTGATTGCTTTATAAAAAAGAATAGGCAGAATACACATTACTAAAGCAGTAGTTTTTAAAATGTCCAATCATCAAGACACTGAATAGTAAATGTTAGTGTTGTTACACATGCTATACCCGATTTCTAAATACATGTTCAACTGGATACGTGTGTTATAACTTTAAAGAAATTAACATAACAAATAACATTAAAACATTACATCAATATGTTTCTTAATCCAAGATAATATTTTTGGATAATCCGCAAAAATAGACATAAAGAGCATTCGTCATTAGTTCAAAGCGATTTATTTTTGGTTAAATCATACTCTATACAACGGTAGAATTGAAATTGACATACACACGTGCCGTACAAACGCCGTTCACGAACTATAATAATAATTGGTTTAAGAAATTTACATAAAATATCTGCGTTAAACTAAGGAAAGGAAATGTATATGTGATCCAGCATGGATCATTAAAGGTAAGGCCACATTAATTCAAACGATATTGCGAACAGGTAACGAGGAAACACAACTATTAAAAAAAACTTGCCTACCGACCATGTGGAAAATCCTTATCACTCAACTTAGCAACGAGATGTATGACTCTCTTAGGAGTCGCAGAATAGAATGGATGCTGGTAAGCGTGGAGAGGGGCAAATGAGTTGCTATACATCGATCAAAAGATACTGAAGGAGATAAACATCCGGAAAAGAACATAATCCGAGCATGGTTCTACTACAAGAGATCTGAAGACACAATCCACAAATAAATAATTGAATGTTTAAAATAAATTCCTTGACAAACTCGTCAACTGTTGGGAAAAAGCAATGGAAAAATTGAACCTATACCTGACTGAAGAAAGGTTGGCAGAGATAAGAATACAAAGCTGATTTCTGAGTTGATTCGATAAGTTTATGAACGTGGCCCTAATGCTTTGTACCATAGTTTATGATGCCACTCACAAACATACTTAGGAAATTCAATGCATAATGCACATTTAAAAAAGATATAAAAACATAAAACCTTATCCTGTATATGGATGATAGTAAGCTACTGGAAAATACAAAACGAAGCTATAAATAGGCAGAATTAGAATGTTTATACATAATATAAGAATGGATTTCGGAATAGAAATATGCACTACTTGAGATGCAGAAGGGAAAACTGAAAACAACGGAAAAACCTACTCAATTGTGAAACGTACACGGTCAAAGCAAAATATATTGATATGATGATTCAAAGAGAATACATGAAAAGGAAAAAAGAACATTGAAACTACATTATATATCATAAACCTAATAAAAGTAAAAGAAACTTTGACAGAATCTCTGCTAAAGTAGTTATGCCTCTTCATAAACTGGATAAATTAGCTCATAAACCGGGTCAGAGAAGTCAGACATAGATGATCATTCACAACATACGGCACTCGAACGATGATACTGACCACCGACTTTATGTTAATGGAACACAATGATGACGAAGATTGGTAAGTATAGAATATAGCGTAGATGATGCAAAAAGAGGACTAGACGACTACATTATAAACTAGTGATGGTGATTACCGCTGCTAAATTACAGTCAATAATACGGAGATCAGCGAATACGAGAAAAGAGAATTTATACGACTTGCCATATAAATTGCACTAAAATAGACATGGATTGGATTTAACAAAAATATTTTTAAAATCTGATCAATATTAGATTTTGCCGTATCAGCAAATCATAAGGTAAACTTAAGGTAATAGAAACAATAAGTAAAATACATTAAGCTTAACACACTAGAAATATAGAATAAGAAGAAAAGTAGTGAAGTACCAATAATTATAGGAGCAGTAGCATGAGTTCCGAAAAACATGCCAATAATAAGAAAATAGAAATCAAACGGGTTAAGATTGACACCACAAGAACTACGGCATCGATGAAACCCGAAATACTTAAAAAAACTTATCCCGACTGATCGTATCATATACCGAAATGAAGCTATATTTCGCCTATTCATGGGGTATTGTTGCCATATCTTGGCTTGTGCATCCATGGTTAGTCTCTCTCACTTGGATCGACGAACTTACCGGACTTGTCTACCCCAACGTAAGTAATCTCGACGAACCGGACTAGCAGCAAAATATCACCGCTTTACTGTTGAAGGTCCAAAATGCCGAATAATTTCCTATTCAAATAGCTTCTTTCCTCGTACCGATTACCTTTGAAATTCCCTCCCTGCTCTCTTTTTATCTCCGAATGTACTATCATATAGAAATGTAAATGTAATGTGAACATATATATTGCTGTAAAACTCTCCACTTAGGATGCCACCTTCAAACATGACCTCTAATTACAGTAGCTACTGACGCATCAGTTGCAATGTGCCTTGTCATCGAGTTCAGATAGCAACCCACATAACGAGGTGATATTACTCATTCACACTTAAGTTGAAATAGAATAGCAGTACATACACATAACTAGAAATATTGATACAACATACTGAGACAAACCAGCGAACACCACCTGTTTTTTAAAGTGAACGATCACTGATATTGACTTTGGGATAACTCAGTGAATAAGATATAATAATATATTACCAAAGAGCGTAATCGACAGAGCTTGAGTTCGTACCAGTCGAGAATGCGTCCTTGGCAATCAGTCATACAGTGACTTTGTTGATGTCTGGCTGAAGTATGGGTCTGTTTAGTTTCAGGAAGTTCACTTTCCCAGGGTTTACCTTCTCTTTGAGTACGGTTTAGTCTATTGGTAATCGTCTAGAGCGCCTCGACCACGGAATGCCGACATGGCTGCTCATGATTTTTTGTAGCCTAGAATTCTCTCATCCTAGTGCACTGTTTTGTGAAACCACACTTGACCTTGCGTCTAACCTCCTAGAAAGAAGGAAAATGACATACTTGTCAAAGAACTGAAGGACTATGACACCTGGATTTATGAAAGATTGTGGTAAAATAAATCCATTCAGACCTCGACCCGGAAGAACATTTTTTCACTCAAATCCTAGGCAAGACTTGTGACCGTTGTTAACGAAATCCACTAATAAATTGCTTGTGCGAGAACAATCTAGCTAGAAAGGAGCGGAAAATATTTTTAATCTGGGAGACTTGGTGTAATTAAGACTCTAGAGAAAATACACTCTTTTCTAGTAATGACTGGTGTAATAAGTCCTAGTGTACAAAAGTATTAATAATAACTTGGCCACCAAGAAGGATAACGCAGTGATGCTATCATCGGTTAGCCCCACGGAAATTGGCTGAGTAAAGCAAGACAGAAGGTGGCGAAGCCGGGAAAATGCAGTGCCATTCAGATTACAATTGGAATGGGATGGATTGATTTAACACTTAGCATATTTAGGGTAAGTGATATTTTAGGTGAATCCACCAGTCGTTGTCACGAAAAATCATTGCAATAGGTTATTGAAGAACTTCGAATATGTAATAATATAGACTCATTTCAAATTGATATCGTTTATAATTTGTTTGACTCTAGGATGTACGCAGCCCAGACGTAGAGATGTAAGATATAAGTTTTCTAGCTCGGTAGAGGGATCCCACATTCTTCACAGCATCCTTGGAAATGTCTACATTCCCTAGGCGATCATAAAGATACCAAATTAATGCATGAGGGAAGAAGTATTATTTTCTTCTATTCTTACTTGCAGTTGTTCGAAAAACAACAGTGAAGTAGGTTAAACAGGTAAGTTTTCTAATGAAGACGTTTTCTTTTTCTTTTTCTTTCTTTATAATATTTCAATGGTATTTCACGAGTTGGAAAATTGAGAGACGGGGAGACAGGGACAGAGGGATAGTTAAGGTTTGACATATGTTAAAAGATAACATATGTGAGGGTGCGCAGAGTTTGTTAGAGAGAGAGAGAGAGAGAGAGAGGGAGAGAGAGAGAGAAAGAGAGAAAGAGAGAGTAAGAGAAGGAAGTGAAGGATTTTAAATAAATATTTTACAAACTATTTTAATGTCTAATTTTGCTGTCAATGCTCCCGCACAACTCTGGCTACTTAATAATGAAATAACATTTCACCAGGAAGTCGGAAGTCAATAAAATATTATATTCTAACCTGTGCCGTATACCGGTTGACATACACCTAGCCCCCCTCCCCCAAAGAAGGCAATAAAAACACTTGTCCCTTTTATACAGACGAAGAATGCGGATTGTCGGCATGACTATGGCAACCAACAAAGCAAATCAATTCAAACAATCGCAGTTCGTGTATGCTAAGACTAAAACGACTGAAGATAAGTGCTATATCTACAATGGCCGTCGGGCACCGGCCCGTCTACAATCTACTTGACATTATCACTCGAATTAGTTTGATTGCTTGTTAACCAAAAGACGACGAACTGAATAATAAAAAACATAGAGGATGAAAATACATACACACAATCACACTCTCCAATACACACACACTATATATATATATATATATATATATATATATATATATATATATATATATATATATATATATATTATTTCATATATCAACATAAAATGTTATAAGATATATATTTTTTATGTATAAATTTTCAGTATCTACTTCAACAGTGCTCGATACGTAAGTATAGCTATGTAGTAAGCTATGAACATATATTTATGCCAATTAAGCTACACAGAGGCTTCCGCGTTTCATCCCGGAGAGAATCGTCAGGCTAAAATGCCTGAAGTTAGTGTTGCTGTGTGTTTTTCTATAAACGTCTAGCTAGTTAACCAATTAGAGTCTTTGTTGTTCTCTTAGCCAATCGTTGGACTTCTCACTAACAAAGGTCCGGTTAGTCTTACTTCCTATGTAGGAGCCACGATATTATTTTACGCTTCCTTATTAAAATGAAATATACTTTTTCAAGTACGTTGAATATTGTAGTTTCAGTATATCTCACAAACATAGGAAATTTCATGGGCAAATAAAAATACTAACACACATGAACTAAAAATGCATTATATAGATATATAACAAAAATTGGTACTCAAAAATGGGTTTCATATCGGGTGATACTTTTGATGGGTAATTGCAAATGGTGAGTTCAATATAAAATGTAGAGCAATTGATAAAGTGTGCATGGAATCAGTCTCAACTATCCATAGTAGATTTGTGGGGATGTCAGGAGGCAACGACACCGTTTAATTAGGACGACACGGCACTGTTCTTAGTTTGCCTATCTCAATTATTACAAAGTTTATTTGTTTTTGTTTTGAATGTAGACTATTAAGAAGAAAAATGTATCCTTACCACTATTAATTGTTGAGTGTTTCCCATAAACTCTGTCGTTCGGATTTTATATTTTCGCTACGGTTAGCCACACTGATGAATAGTAAAGATGATTAAACAACAGTCTGTTGATTACACACATACGTATATATGTATATAAATATTATAGTTCAATACTGAATAACTCTATGACATATTCATTTATATATGTTCCAAGAAGTAAACATATTTCTAGACAGAGCGTCTTGGTCCAATAGTAAAATGCTGGACTATAGACATCAATATCGAAGATACAATCCCTGTCTAAGTTAGCCATGCTGATGACGGTTGTGAACCAGAAACACGTGTTCATGGATTACTTTTATGTACGTATAAAATAATATATATATATATATGTATATACATATATATATATATATATATATATATATATATATATATAAAATTACATAAACTATATTATAGCCTTACGTCAATCAACCGACGTTTCAACGCATCATCGTATCTTTCAAAGGCAGAATAAAAATTAAATCAACAGTGAGAATTCATAGTCTCGCATTAGAAAACTCCAGCGGAAGCCAGATTATAAGAGAGAAGGAATGGTGCTAAGAAGTGTGCTAAAGTGATGGGGAAGCTGAAAAGATTCCATTTCGTAAAGGTCAGCTGCCCGTTAAGTTTGCACTTACCGGCCCCAGCCTCCTTGCATATCTTTAGTTTGAGTAAATAAATAAACGAGGAAGAAAAAGGTTTTAACTGTAAGCACTTTAAACGGTTGACTCTAGATAAGTTCGTGAACAATCTTGAAAATTTAACATACATAAATTAACTGTATAGCGCAAAAATTAATGCACACCCAGATAGCTATAGGTTACTATAGGGGTAAAATTCAAAAATAATGATAAAACTACGAGATCTAGCCTCAACCAGAAGACTAACAATTAATTAATAATACAATTGGATTTAAATTATGTATAAGCCATTAAAATTTTTAATTAGAGGTAAACCCTAAGAAAATATGTTATAGGACTTCAAGTATAAATCAAAACCTAGATTTACATCCCCTTCGCTAATGCAATAATAATGGTAATGATAATAAGAGGGATAATTATGGCGGCTGTTGTGAAAATAATAATAATAGAAGTAATACAAATAATGTAAGTGGCTATATTTAAAAAAAACAGATACGATAACTATTGCAATAGTAGTGATAATGCAAATAGAATCGATAGTAAAAATAATTGTAATACTATTTATAATAATAGTAAAAGATATTAATGACGATAATAATAATAATAATAATAATAATAATAATAATAATAAAACGGTACAAACACAAACCAGAAACTGTACTAGAAAACGAAAAACACAAAATCATATGGGATATGAATGTACAAACAGACAAACCCATAACAGCAAGGAGACCGGATATGATAATAATCAACAAGAAAGAAAAAACCTGCAAAATCGTAGACTTTGCCGTTCCAGCAGACCACAGAGTGAAGACCAAAGAGACAGAAAAAAGAAGCAAATATACTGAACTTGCCAGAGAATTGAAAGGAATATGGAACATGAAGAAAGTCAGTATAACACCGATAATCATAGGAGCACTAGGAACAGTCCCCAAACACATGGAGAAAAGACTAGGAGAAATAGGAATCAAAGGGATAACTGAGACCATACAAAGGACAGTAATGATCAAAACAGCTACAATCCTGAGAAATGTCCTCGAATGCGGAAACCAACCCACATAAGCAACGAATTGGAACAAACACATGGAAGCACAAAACAACGGAACCGGGGAAAATACAACCGCACGAGAGAGGCGCAAGCATAGGCTGACGCCACGAAAATTATGGACAGAGGGTCGAGGAGGGAAAGCGCAAACCAGACCTCCACTGGAAGAGCGCGGACAGCTCTGGGACCTTGGGGAGGCTTGTTGCCACCCGAGCCCCAGAGGGGACCAATGGCCCTTACCAGCGGGAAATCGGTGGTAGGTGGCTGTTGCGATACCGCAAGGTCATCAGCGGTGATGAACGAAAAGAGGTGGGGCATACTGGAAGTCTGAGGAGACTTGTTGTCACTCAGACTCCAGGGAATACCACAGGTTGTTGGCAGTGGGCGATCACTGACGATGACCAGTGTGATAACTCCTAGTGAGTAAATAATAATAATAATAGTTGGAATAATAATTACAGTAATAGTGACGATAATAACAATAATAGCAACAATGATGATGATGATAATTATAATTAAAATTATCAAATAAATAACAATAATAAGAAGAATAGTGAAATGTAGTAAGTATAAACAGGAATTGAAAGAGATAAAAATAGCAAAAATAACAACAGTTGCAATAATAATAACTATAATAAAAGTGATAATAATAATAATTCGAATAGCTATAGTAATAAGAATAGTGTTAATAATAGTAGTATTTATTTCAAATATAACGGTAATGTAGGAATAATAGTTGCAATGTCTATTATAATAATAGATATGATGCTGATGATGATGATAATAATAATAATAATAATAATAATAATAATAATAATAATAATAATAATAATAATAATAATAATAATAATAATAATACTACTACTAATAATAATAATATTAACAGCAGTGTGGGGGGAAGTAACAGTAAGCGTATAAAAATAATAATAAATATGTACTAACAATAGTAATGGACAATGCAGTTATTTATCTATAGAACCCACACTTATCTCGAATACTAAGACGATAATTTTAAATATTAGGGCTGCCAAATTGTCTCGGCCCTCCGTAGCGTTTTTTCGTTGAAATATTTATATCATCTCTCGCTTTTGTCATATGTTGATCTGTTGATTTTGTGTCCCTCGGAGCTAGCAAGCATGGAACTAATGACCACCCAAACTAAAGATATGCGAGGAGACTGGGTCCGGTAAGTGCAACCTTAACGGGCGAGATGACCTTGACTTAACCAAAATGGAATCTGTTCGACTTCTTCATCCATGCCCCCTTCCTTAAAATCGTAAAGCTATTATATTGTGTATATAATTTTATAAATGCTCTACTTAGTATTGAGCCCTCTTGAATAATTAGTTTTATGTTCACTGTATATTTGAACTTGAGCAATTAACATATATATATATATATATATATATATATATGTATATATATATATACATAGTACATGTATTATTTTTGGGTCATAAATGTAAATCGAATGAAACTTCAGTGTGTGTACAAAAAGGAGCTCAATAACAAGTAGAGCTGTTTTTAGCATAAATGTATTTCAATCCTTTTCATGACAATAAAACTAGACATAAGAAGGAACGCTAAAAGCGAAGAATATCAAATGTTTTCACTGGAGTAACATCTAGGAAACAAAAATAATACATGTACGATATCTAAATATATACACACACACACACACACATATATATATATATATATTCATATATTTATATATATACATGTATGAGTTGTATTATATATACATATATATATATATATATATATATATATATATATATATTAAAGTATGAAAATATAATTATGCCAATTAATCTGATCATGTATATATATATACACTAATTTTCTGTAATTTGGAATATATTCACAATATCACTCATCTCTTACTAAGTGTCTGCCTATTATTTCCGCATTGTCCCCTAAATATTGTTTGACCCCCCCCCCTCTCTGATTTTATACAGTCTCTACCACATTCGCTCCAGTCAATTTCCCCTTCTCTCTCTCCCTCTCTTCCCCCCTCTCTCTCTCTCTCTGTTTAATCGGACTCAAAAGTAATAAAACAAAGTATAAAACAGAGGATTGGAATAGTCTATTATAAATAATGTGGAATATGACTACACGTATCATTCTTATTTAACCAATAGCTCGAGAGAAAAGGAGATATAACGAGGGGGAGAAAGAAAGTTAACATGATACAGAGAGAGAGAGAGAGAGAGAGAGAGATAGATAGATAGATAGATAGATAGAGAGAGAGTGAATAAAGAGAGAGAAAGGGTGATGGACCAATTTGAGGGTTAGTATTTTTATTTCATCAATTTAATTGGTTGTGTTAGCTCACTTTTTCTTGATTCAAATAATCAAACTCGGGGTTAATGGGTGACAAAATAGGTCACATTTTTTATCATATCTATCTATCTATCTTCTATCAATATATATATATACATATATATATACATATATATATATATATATATATTTTAAAAACAAGGGGTAAGGTAAAACAAAATACCTTTTAAAGCATGTTAAGATGCGATGATGTTTTATTAAAAAAGAAAAATCGAAATCGATTTCTTTTTATAAACTTTCATTTTTTTTTTTAGTTTATATTACAGATATATTTCGCCGAGTACAATCGACTTCTTCAGTGTAGTTAGTAGATCCGATGTTAATGGTCTGCCGGTCTCAGAGTGTGTAACCGGCCCATAGGTGTTTTTCTTTCACTTTCGGTACGAAATCACGCCAGCACGTGGATATGTATATATTTTAGAAGTTCATACCATTTTTAAAGCATCCAAATAAATTTTAAAAACAAGGGGTAAGATAACACAAACTACTTCTAAAGTATGTTAAGATGCGATGATGTTTTATTAAAAAATAAAAATAAAATAACTTCTAATATATGTACATATCCACGTGCTAGCGTGATTTCGTACCGAAAGTGAAAAAAAAAACCTCATGGGCCGGTTACACCATCTGAGACCGGCAGACCATCAACATCGGATCTACTAACTTCACTGAAGAAGTCGATTGTACTCGGCGAAATATATCTGTAATATAAAGTAAAATAAAAAATGAAAGTTTATAAAAAAAAATCGGTTTCGATTTTTCTTTTTTAATAAAACATCATCGCATCTTAACATGCTTTAAAAAGTATTTTGTTTTACCTTACCCATTGTTTTAAAATTTATTTGGATGCTTTAATAAAGGTATGAACTTCTAATATATATATATATATATATATATATATATATATATATATAATTTCATGTATCCACATAAAATGTTATAAGGACATATAATATTTTATGTATCAATTTTCAGTATTTACTTCAATAGTGCTCAATACGTGAGTAGAGCTGGGTTGTAAGTTATGAAAATATATGTATGATAATAAAGCTACACACAGCGTTTGATCATCGTAGGAAATCGCCAGGCTAAAATGCACGGAATTTGTGCATATATATATACACACATAATTGTATATATATAGTTTTTATTCGAAATTCTTTACACTAAAATATTCTGTTTTTCTCATGGTATATTTTATCGCAAATGTTGCATTTAAATTGAAACCGTCAAATACTTTTAGTTTACAAATGTACTGTTGAGTTTTGTTACAGGAAATAATTATGTAAAAATTATAGAGGTAAATCGAGTTAAATGTACGCTTGGTTTTATGGATTCCGGTGTGAATAAATATGGCATATTGTTGTAAACACACCTAATACACAATAAATACCAGCGTTAGCTTCGTCCCTCCATTTCACTTGCAAATCTGACTTGTATCTGTATAGGGCTTTGTTTTCAACTGCATCCCCGGACAGATACACAGCGCGAACACAACATAGACAAAGGTATCATGTAACAGAGAAACCCATTATAGAAGCTAATTGTGTTGATTCTTGGCATTAGTAACTAACCTTTTGATTTCGATAGGCGTTTTCGAAATACACAGAGTTTTTTTTATTTTAAGAAACACCAACTTGAGCCAAACCTCTTCAATAGTAGCGTCTACATCATTTTATCAATTAATGTCAATGATATGTGCTGTTTGATCTGCGAAGCTCGAAGATAGTGAACGTAAGTATGAAGACTTATATTTGATATTGTGCGTTCGGGAAGCTTAGAGAGAAAATAATAATTGTGTTGCTCATGGACGGGAAAGGGGGTGAGTGAGGATGAGTGGGAATGAGTGGGGATGACTCCCGCGTTGTTACAAGTGGACGCAAAAAAAGCGAACCTGATTAGATCAGAAAGTAAAAGCAAAAGTAAAAAAGAGAGAGTGTCTAGTCAATTATGCCTTTAAGTGTGTCTCGAAGTAGCCATCTATTTATCTTTCAACAAAAGAGCTTTGCTGCTTCGTTACGTTGCTCCCCTCGAAAATGTCTGCCATTGATAAGACACAAATATGGCACGAGTCCTAATCTCAGATAAAAATACTATAGAGTTCTTGTGGAGGATTGTTTGTTTTAATTTTGTATCTATTCAACATTCTGAGGAATCTATGGTTGCGTAAAATATTCCACGCCATTTCGTCACTAGTTTCATAGCAATGTTCGGTTATTTTTAGTTATGCCACTTAGAATTTTCCTTCTGCAATGGTTTACAATTTATAAAGAAATCTTCACTTTATCCTTTGAAAATTACTGGAAATAGCGATAGAGCTTTTGCAATCCCAGCGAAAAGGTATATTTTAAAAAATTATAACCAGGGAAAAGTTAGCTTGAAAAAATGAAATATTGAGAGATGAATTGAAAAACTAGTGCACATCCAAAATGGCTTATTAAAATAGACTATACATGAGATATATATCTGAACTGTTCTCATCTTGGATGTTATTCTCACAGCGTGTTGGCCAGTGTAACCTCCGACTTTCTTCAGGTGTGTGGAACTCAGGAATCTTTATGACTAAATCGAGAATCTGTACGGAATTTCGAACGAACCCTTTTATTTATTCTATGGGGGCAAGCTCCTTTCGTCTTGTCAACCAGGACCGGGTGGAAGTCTTAAGTAATTCGTAATTTTATTTTTAGTATCACTCGTACTGAGGATTGAACCTTTAATTTCAAGGACTCGTGATACAACGGATAACACTGCTAAGTATAATCAATTCTTAGTCACGGTTATGTGTACTTTTCAGTGTGTATCCTCGGTGCGAGCGATACTAAGAATACACTTACGAATTACTTAAGACTTCTACCCGGTCATGGCTGATGGAACGAGAACAATCAACCCCCTGAAATAAATAAAGATTTCAGTACAGAAATTCCGTACAGATTCCTGAGTTCAATAGGATGCACCTGAAGAAGGTCGGATGTGACATCGGCCGAAAACGTTGTGAGAATAACATCCAAGATGAAAACAGTAGTCCGAATAATCTAAGTAATGTGTTCGTTTAAGGTTTATTATTGTATATTGGAGCGGAGTGAAAAAGGACGCGCCCTGAGGCTGTGACGGCTCGAGCGACGTGAGAATATGAACGGTCTCTCTTCCCGACAAGATTTTAGCGAGAGCGGACCTCCAGAGTACCTGAAAACTACAAGACCCAATGCCTGAAGATGGCGTTTAAGTACATATGACTGGCGATTTTCGGCAAATACTCACGGAAGGTTTTCTCCTAGTCAGGTTTATAGTAAAGAATTAAATCGTCATTTGTTGCGTTAAGTTATTTACATCTCGTCCGACGAAAGCATTTGGTTACATATAAAAGATGGCGACTCGACACACAAGGAAAGAAGACGGGGGCGATGCAACATTTGCAGTAGCCGTAAACTAACTGTAAACATTCAGAGGAAGATACATTTATATTATTTCGTATTCGTTCCTTGAGATGAATTTAAGCTAATTGTGTGTGTTACTTCGTTATTGTTCCGTTACAGTTATTTAATTAAGATAAATTAAAGCCTCTTTTAAATCTTAAGAATGATAGGAGGGACGAGTTTTCCCGGTTTTATATTGTTAGATCGAAAAGATAGCCTGAACCAGCAACCTGCCAGGACGCTAGTCTGTCGCCGGTTATACTCTCATCTTGATTGAGACCTATGTATACACCTGTGTAGTTTGGTTGCTATACGCACAAGTATTTCTAAATGATTACCTAAGTTTAACCTGAGTAAATGTTATTTCACTTGGTTAACTGACAAGGACCGATTGTATCAATATGGTTTATACGTATATAATTTATTTCACAAAGAGAGATACCAACAATAAACTGACTTTGTCATCAGAAGACAAACCAAATCAACTTTAAATAAACTGAATTGCCCCAGTGAAACTAAATATAAACATTATAAAGAAAACTTGCATTCTCTCATGCGCTCTTCTGGTCGGAGGTTTGTTAAACAACTACAAGTGTTTTCTTTGGCCGCTTCCATCCTCTGTGTTTAACTGGTGGGATGTGTACGGTTCGTTGTCAATGATTTTCATGTTTTCTCTGTTTTCTTATAGTCTTGCAGACAAAACACTAAAAAGCACGTTTTATGCGGAACCTTCAGTTTATAGGTGGCATCAAGTTGTTTACTGTTCAATATTTGTTCTCAGTGTGGGACATTTGTGTTTAGGGTCACATGAAGTGCAATATGCGCCAACAGTTGTCATTTGAAAAGTTTCATCATTTACAGTCATATATTACATTTATTTCTACAAGATTTATCGTTTTAAAGTAGCGTGTTTTTTTATTTAATCCAGATAGGCTAGTTGTTACAATGTTGCTTAACGATCGGTTGTAAGTGCCACCATCATGGAAGTTGCGAATTCAAACCAGTGTAAAGGTTATAATAATATAAATTAAAGAATTCTACTAACCTATGTCTGAAAATATGAGAACAATCTAGCCAAGAACTTTAAATAAGCAATTTAAATTTAAATAATATATCGTTCGACTATAATGTTCCAAAGTTAGGAAATATTCCCTTGTAGAAGGTCGGAGATATATCGGCTTAAACATTGTGAAATAATAATCAATATAAGAATAGTAGTTCAAATAAAATAATATTAATTATAAATTCTGATCCCAAAAAATCCAAGTATAATTGATTGGTCAGATAAACGTAACAAGAGTCCAATTTCAGATGGAAATGTCACATTAAACAGAGTGTATATGTGACAGAATAAGAAGAGTCTCGATTTATCAATCAAATTTAAATTCTCTCATATCTGTCGCAATCATAAGACACTAAGACGGTTGCAATGTGATGAATCTGCAATTCCCCGTCAGTTATTGATAGAATAGAAACTTGCATTCAGTTAATCAGATATGAGTCAGAAAACAAAACAATTAAAACAAATCCAATGCAAACATAGCAAATACAACAAATACCATTAAAAGATCTTAATTACAGCTATTTTTAATAACAGTACTTAAGTAATTATTATGATTAACATATATTTTAAGTTTAGATTGTGGTTGTCCCACTTTTGGTAATACAAAACCAACCAGACAAAAAGAAATACCATAATCCAAACTCACGAAAGATGGACAGTATATGTCAGTCCTATCAGCTCTGTCAGCTCTCTCTCTTTCTCCCTCTGAAAGTGACCGCACGATGATTGTCAGCATATAACAACAGAGAATATAAAAACAATACTTATATATGTATAAGGTAAAGATATATATATATATATATATATATATATATATATATATATATATATATATATATATATAAATGTAAGTTTGTAATCCGTGGCAGGAGCAATGTGATATAGGTACCGGAAGGTGGAACAGATGAACAAAAATAAATGAGAAAAGAAAACAAGAATGGAATCCTAAATCAATTTATTAATATTTCACGTAAAACAGATTAAATACCAGAACAGTAAATAGAAAAAAGTTTACTGTCAAGCAATTAAAAAGTTCCGGACAAAAGTTAAACTTTAATTTCCGAGAGCGGGACCTATCATTATACAAAAGATCAAAAATATGACCGAGTGGTCGAAATAAAAAACGAGATGGAAACAGCTGTTGACGAAATACCGCAGAGAATTGATGGTAGGTACGCAGAAAATGAGTTTAGACAAGCTAATTAGGCATCAATATAAATTAGTCCCATAATTGTATAATTATTCAGCTTAAAGCTTGTCATCTTATTAATATTTGTTAATTAATATACTTTATTATATATTATAATTCTATAATTTTTGAATTGTTTTAAATTGATTTTTTTCCTTTTTCCTTTTTTTTTCTTTAATTCAATTTCAATTTTAAATTTGCTAAATTAGAACCGTTAATATGTAAGAGGAATACGAACGGTCAAGGGGAGGCAACTGTGAAATGCAGAATCTGGTTAGAATTAAATCAAATTCAAACCGAAATAAATTGTGAAACAAAAATAAGAATCGGTATATAATACACCAAATTGTCATAGTTTAGTTTTAATAACTCTAAAATACACCAAATTCCCTCCACACTTCACAATTAACTTATTCACTCCCACTGCAACCATTTGTTCGAGCTTATAATTTATATTTGCATGAACGGCTTTAGAGGTTCATCACTCCTACTGTTACTTTTTATGTTGAATTTGAAATCTAGCACTAATTGACACAATTATTAATAGTTTCGAGTTTCAACGTCTATTTCCTCTAAACCATTAGAAGCCGAGTGTGTTTTTGAGGCATAGATGTATACATCATTTTATTGTTCTCTGATTAATTTTGAAGCATCATTTGGGATAATCTGCGACCTTAAAATGCCATTTGTTAGTTGTAGCGTGAATTATATTTGATGCAGCACTCTACCCGTGTTATATCTGTTTCAGGACTTATATTGAGACATTTGTCTCTGTAATGTTTCTCAAAGATTTTTTTTACTCTTGCATTTTCAAGATATTTACTGCTAATAATTAATTAATAGTAAATTGTTTCGGTCATACTATCTGATGATAACAGCGTTATCTTTGAAAAGTCATGGCTTAAAGGTCATTTTGCAGTTATGTAACTTTTTGAACACTTGATAGGTTAATTAACTTGTAAACTATGCACATGTTATATATTTCATTACTTCATTTTCTGTATATACATGTATATATATATACATATATATATATGTATATATATATACATGAATATATATATATATATACATATATATATATATATATATATATATATATATATATATATATATATATATAAGCGTTGAACTTAATGAGATGCGAAACCGCGACTACAGTTACTACAGCACCATAACCGTCGGGCTATGTAACTCCGCTTGACGTATAGAGACATATTATCGCACATAAATCTATTGACTTCTAAAATTATTTTTGGCGATAGTGACAAATGAACGAAATCAGGTATCTACAGAAAATAATTTCTTAAATACTATGATGGAGTTATTCCCCTTACACAGTGTGTAATCCTTAAAGCTAACCTTAAATTTGCATCAGGATTTATGTAGTATTGAAATCATTTTTATTAAACTGTAGGTTTAACCATATTTTATCAACTTGGATTTTCAATGTTTTTGTTGAGATTTTCTTTTTTAATCTGTGTCCTGTTTTCGAGTAATTTTTTTTTTAGACTAGCTCGATTGGTTTTGAATGACGATGTAAAATTTGTTTAAAGTTTCCTATGAAACGCCGTTTTTGGGGGGAGGGGGCGAAACATATGTCAAGTTTTGATGTAAGTTTTTTTAGATTGTTTTGCTAGCAATTGTTTTGATCAACCCCTGTTTGATTGATATGTTTTGGATTGATATGTTTTTCTATTACTATTAACTTAACAATTACTCTCATTATAACCGATATTTAAATGAAGGCTATATTTTTCTTGACTGAGTTGCAAAACGCGTGTAAAAAAATAAAAAATTGAAAAAAAATGAATATAAATTTTGTTTGTAAGACGAAGGAAAACATCCAGGCATTCGTCGAAGTCAGAACATAAAGAAATGGAGAAAAATAAACAAATAAATCATGGTCATGGATTAATTTTTCCCTTCGTCATTGGAATATAACAAACAAGTATATATATAAAGCATATATATACATGTAATATATATATATATATATATATATATATATATATATATATATATATATATATATATATATGAACATATTTGTTGTTGTTTATTATCTACGGACGTATACGTTTCATCTTTTTTCAATCAAGACTCTTCAGCGTAGAAGTTTGACTATTCACTACTGGTCACACGATTCGAAACCCTGGATTATAAGTATTTTTCAACTCCAACCCAACGTCTTAAACCTCGCGGCCAATATCTGAACGGCTGATAAACTGTGGTAGATTAAATATATTTATAAGCGGCGATGACGACACCGGCATTCTACTTATATTAAGGAATGATGCATTATAAAGCAAATGACGTCACGCTGTATTTGCACTACTACTAAAGTGCTCTACTAATAATTAAGGAGCGACAATATATATATATATATATATATATATATATCTTCGAATGCAATTAACAACAAGGTCAAAGACAACTTGTCTCATGTAAAATATTATCAGGAATTCAGTGGCATTAATTCAGTATTTCGTATTTGTTATAGTGTGATGGTGATCTATCGTATTGTCTGACTATATGCACTTTTCTAGACAGTATGTATATTTTGGTGGCTTTTTTATATGTCGGGCTGAGGTATTAGTCCTTCGTAGTTCTAGGAGGTACACCCTTCCAGACCCTGCCGCTCCTCTTATGTGTGGAGTTAGTTTATTGTAAACTGTCTGAGCCGCCCCGACCAGGGCATGCCAACGGGGCTGCCCAGGCAATGTTGGATATGCCAGAGCGCCCCTTCTCTAGATTCTTTCTACCTTCCGGCCTTGGGCCACATCTCTTGCGGTGGGAAGGAAGTAAATACCAATGTTTCTGTAATTTCTGATGCTCACAGACGTTCGACTGTAAGATACTAGTCGATGATAATAGCTCGACAATAAGTTAGGCAAAAACTGAGCAAATTCGGTGGCCTTTTATTTGTCGGGCCGATGCATTGGTCCGGAGTAGTCATACCAGGTTCTCTCATACACGCCTTGTCTCTCCTCTTTGGGTGGAGTTAGTTTATAGCTAACTGCCTAAGGCGACCCGACCAGGGAATGCCGACCGCACTGCTCATGCAATTGTTAAGAAGCCAGAGTGCCCCTTCATCAAGAGCGCTGGCTTTTCTCCCCACTTTCCAGCCTTGTTCTATATCTTCCTGCGGTTCGAAGAAAGTAAATATCAGTCTTTCTACGGCATCGTCGAAGAAAGACTTCAGACTAGTACATACCAGTCCAAGATCTCTCGTCGACACCTAGACCGATAGAGACTAGGCCAACTCGATGGCCTTTTATCTTAGTCTAAGGTAGTCCTGTGTAGTCCTAGGAGGTTATTCCCTAGGCATTGCCTCCTCTCTTTTGGTAGGTGTTAGTTTATTGATAACTGCCTAAGGCTACCTTACTGGGAAATGCCGACGGGGCTTCCAAGGTAAAAGTGTTCTTTCTTTAGGTGTGTTGGCGTATTTTCCCCATCTTCCGGCTCAGTGACACATCTGTCTGCGGTAGAAAATAAGTCAATACACACTCTTTCTGTAACGAAAGTTACTTGTTTACTAATATATACCAGTCGAAGGTCCATCTTCGATAATCAGTCCGACAGAGACTAGGTTATTGTGGTTGCCTTTTATCTGTCGGTCTGTGGTATTAGTCCTTGATAATCCTAGTAGGTTCACCCCCCAATACCTTGCATTCTCTCTGATAAAATGAGTTTGTTTATTGCTAATAGCCTGGTGCGCATGTCCAGGGAATTCCAACGTGACAGGCCAGCTAATTTTTAAGAGGACTGAGTGCCCCATTCTTTAGAAGCACTTGCTTAATCTACCAAACTTACGCTCTTGTGCCAAATCATCCTGTGGCTACTAGAAAGATAACAGTCAATGTGTATGTAACTTCTGTTGCTAAAAGTCTTTTGACTGCTATATACCAGTAAAGGATTCGTCCTCGACAATCAGTCCAGCAAAAACTGGGCCATTTTGGTGGCTTTTTATCAGCAGTAGTAATGTTTGCAAGGAAGATAACAACAGTGTTTCATAGAATAATGCTCACCTATACGGCATCGGGACGTACAAAAATCTCGCAAATGGACGCTTGGAGAAAAAAGTTTTTTTTTTCGGATGTTTAAAAACTATACATTTTTCTGAGAAACAGGGATAGTGGTTAATGGACTGGGAACATGATTTACATGTTAAAGGGACACTAATTTTACCGACACAATACACAAGAACTAGATGAGAAAACGATATTCAGATGCTGTCGAAATTAATAATCCACGGGATTGTAATCAACCCTAAAAGGTAAAATTATTGAAGTCATACGGATCAAGACTAAAAAGAGGGAGACATTGTGTGATAGTGATTTTCCCTATTTCCTAATTATATGGACTATTTTACACATAATGTATAGAGGAGCCTACGACAGTCTTTCTGTAACATACTATTCTTTACTTCGGTATATACACACCTTTGTAAATATAGCACAGTGTTGTCTTATTTATTATAGGCTCTTTAAGGTAAAAACAAAATATTGTTGAATAATATCGTCGGTTTGAGTTCGCATAGAAGCCTAATAAACAACAAAGACAAAGATTTACTTGATTTGCCTTAGAAATTAAAAATGATATGAATTAAAAAATAGAATAACAATTCTTATGGACTGGAAACAAACAAAAATCCAGGGATAGTTATTTATTTCTAATCAACGTGGAGTTCCCCAGCTACTGAAATATAATATAAAAAGACATTTAAAGAATAGTGAACACAATATAACTATAGAGACTGAAGGTGTCCGTTTATCTTTTTAATTAAAACAAGACTAAACTATGAATGTGTTTGTTTGAATGCATTTAACATTTGATTTATTTCAAAATCAAAGATAAAATGCGAATATAGAAAAGGAATGTTGCTTTTCTGAAGAGAACAAAGACTGAAACTTTGACGCCATGTTGTCTAAGGCCTTTATTTAAAAAGGTTTTTGTTTACAGAGTTAAAAGAAGTCTGCGTTTTTCTTAACTCGTCAGAAAGGAAAACGCTAAATGTTTTATGACTGTTTACATTCACAAGCCAAAAAAACTTGATTATAGTTGAGGCTATAAATTATTTTGGCATTTCTGAAGACTTATTTTTATAGCTGTAAGAAAGCACAGTCACAATTTATGAACGCTAGAGACACACATTATATACACACGCACATATACACGCAATATATAACGTGTGGTTATGTGTGCATGTAGCACACATACGTACGCACGTTAACATACACATATATATGCAAATATATATGCATATATAATTATTAATGTGTGTATATATGTGTGCTACATACGGTCAATTGACCTCTCTAGATTGCCATTATCTCAATTTTTTAAACAACTAAGTAAATTAATTCAGGCCATATAAACATTTTTATTTATACAAATATTTTGGATACATATTCACATACATATTTCAGCTATGATATTATTTTGTCAAACCTTCTTCATGCAAATTGGTTCGTATGAAAATATAAAGAAGATGGATAAGTTATCTAAAAAGACAAGGGACATATAGTCACGTTACTTGGGTCATATGAAAAATATCCTTTAACATTTAACAGTTGGATTATGACTACGTTAAATTATTTTCTTTATTATACTATTTTAATCTTTCTTCTTCTTTTTCTTCTCCCTTTTCTTCTTCTTCTTCTTCTTCTTCTTCTTCTTCTTCTTCTACCTATAACCTCTTAATGAGCCTGCAGATAGCTGTAATAGATTAACACTCTTTTGGCATTAAACAAATTGATCGGGAAGCAGTTCACCCTTCTTTGAATATAATAGGCGTATCGCCTATTATATTCAGTTATTATCAAAACAACTCTACATTCATTCAAACAAAATGAACTATAAGTGGCACATGTGCATACATACATGAGCCACCTGATATCGAGTTGCAAAATCATGTTGACAGATGGCTCCTATACAGCACGACATAATGGAGTGCGCAGGTACCTCCACTAGACCATCTGTAAGAAACTGAATATCAGATGTAGCAGCAGGCACTGGGAAGATCCACCTGAGAGAACTGTGGGGAATGAGACATACACCATCCATTATGACCATGAAATCCACACAGCTACCTATCTGGAAAACACAGCTGTCAAACCTGACATTGTAATATGGAACAAGAGAGAGAGAGTGGCAACTTTGGTTGAGGTCAGTGCCCCTAATGATGGGGGCCTAAATAGAGCTGAAAGGGAAACATAACAAACTATCAGGGTCTAATGTATGATATGAAAAGAAACTGGAACCTCAAAGAGATCTCTATCATTCCAGTTATCATAAGAGCCACTAGACTCATGAAGAAGAACTTGAAAAAGTATTTAGCAAGTATACCTGGCGAACCAAGTGCAAGAGAAATCCAAACAACTGCACTCAAGGGAAAAGTCAGAATCTTGAAAAGAGCTCTCGGTTGGAGTCTGTAAATAGCGGGTGATCGTATGGCATTTGGAAGAATGCCCCGTCCCCAGCAAATGAATGAAAATAAAAATAAAAAAGAGAAAAACCTAATTCGTTAACGCTTACATAAGCGTACACATTTCTCTCTTATTAAGAATAATTTATATGCATATACATACGCAAAAGTTTCTGTCATTCTAAGTCACTTTAATGCGGGACTTTTCATACGTTTATAAATAAAAACGTGTATTCTGTCTTACACGTATGCACACATATATAAATAACCCCACTCATAGGATCCCACGTTAATTCATGTACAGAGTAATAGATAAGTTATTAAAGTGTTAATTTTACTTTTTTTAAATCTGAAAACATAAAATATTTACAGTTCTCGCATATACATATTAATACAAAGTTATATATATATATATATATATATATAATATTTATAAATAAATATTAAATTATTAATACCTACAGACGCTAACGTTTCAAGCTTATTGCTCTCATCAGTGCAGGAAAGTAACAATTTCAGACGGTCGGGAGGCGCGAACCCGGTTCACAGAATCAGCCTAGAATCTGCAAGCTATCGCCATATTTACTCGGCCAACGAAAATAAAGACTTATATGTACCTAGAAGCGGGCACAGATAGAAGACTAGTCTAGAGTGTTCGACGAATGTATTCGGAACTTTGCATTAGAGCTTTTTGATAGTCTATTTTTAATATCCCCGAGAGTGCTTAACTTTCATTTCTTTAAGGGGCTTAGTATACTATTTATAAATATATATTAAATTATTAATATGTTCGGTATATATATATATATATATATATATATATATATATATATATATATATATATATATATATATATATGCTGAACATAGATACATATACATCCATAGTCAAATATACACGCACACGTATACAGCCTAACAGTTACATAGGCTAGTACATATACACCAACTTTCATACATATATACATATGAATAAACATTTATATAAATAAAAAGGCCGTACACGGTACACACACACGCGTCGAGAGATGTAACCCGTTAGTTCAACCATATGTATGTATACAACCAATAGATATGATAGTCAATTAACCTATGAAAAATGCACACCTGTATATCTGTATATCTGCACCTAGAAATATATACATACGTACACATCCATATACGCAGGCACACACCTCCATGCATATACCCATGCATATCAAAATGCACATAAATGCACATATAAGTATACAGAAACACACCCACCACACATATATACACAGAGAGCCGCATAGGTACCCGTATATTTCACATATAAGTGACAATTACAGTAAAACAAAAGTGTTTATCTAACCTATGTATATTATCAGTGAGTTTTGAATGTTCCCATACAATTTAAGTATGGTGTAATGTTTTATTATGTGAGCAATTACTTATGAAACTGTATAATTTCTTAAGTAATGTCCTCTTATCTCTCAACCTAATAATTTCTCATTTTTCGTTCAGACATAGATAATAGGGTGTATTCAGATATTTATATGTCGTATATTTTTTACAACTCTCCACTATACTATTGGGTTTTGTTCTTTTCTAATGAAGCCCAGAAATATATAATATATATATATATATAATATATAATAATAATATATATATCTTTGTATTTTTCAGTGTTAAAATACTATTAATAATTATAAAATCTGTTTTTAAATGTATGTGCTGTAGTTCTCATGTATATATTGTTACTAGGCTGATCTATTGTATATATAGTTGCAAGAAATATCACGAAATCTTATTAACACTATTTATAGCTTCATTTTCTGTCAACGATATACGGTTGTTCTTAGGCGGTTATCATTAGTAATTTCGCATTTTGTTATCATGTATATTTGATAATTTTTCCAAAATTGTGACGAAAACTATAACTACATTTTAGTGTGTGTTTATTAAATATTTTATGTAAGGTGCTTATTGGTAGAAATTATTACCTAATTATGTTCATAAACTTTTGTGCTAGTTTAATTGTTTCTTGTTTTCAATAGAGGGGCGCATCAAATGATTTCCCGATCGTCTTTTCTATTAGTAGTAATGTCATACTTGTATATACACTGTATGCATTTCTGATCTTCATTATGAATACATTTATTTTAATTAAAATACTCTTCTTCATTAAACGATGTGTTGATTATTCTACTCCCTATAGAGACTAAGGTATATGTTTAATTGTTGTTGTTGGGTAATTTGAGAGGATATATATATATATATATATATATATATATATATATATATATATATTAGTACTTCATGTATCCACATAAAATATTATACGGAGATATCATTTTTTATGTGTCAGTTTTCAGTATTTACTTCAACAGTGCTCGATACGTAAGTAGAGCTAGGTAGTAAGCAATGAAAATATATATGGCAATCAAGCTACACAGAGGCTCCCGTGTTTCATCCCCGGGGGGAATCGTCAGGCTAAATGCATCGAGTTATTTTTGTCAGGTGTTTTTAAATACATGGCTTGCTAGTTAACCAATCAGATTCTGTGTTGTTCCCTCAGCCAATCCTTGGGCTTCCCGCGAACAAAGGGTTTGTTGGTGAGGCTCCTATACCTATCCTATTTTTTGTTAACAATGGATTTTCCTATATCCTGTTTCCTTTGTTGTGTCAATACAATGGGCGAATTTATTTTAACACGTGGTTTCTTGTATTTCTATTTTAGGTTTTAAATTTTAACTTGTTCAGTTTTTTATTTATTTATTTAATTATTTATTTATTTATTTATTTATTTATTTTTTATTTTATTTATTTATTTTTTATTTATTTATTATATATCATCCTAAAGTAAATTTATTTCTGTGTAAACAGCTGTTTAATAGGTTTCGGGGATCTTTAAAATTTAGGATTTCATAGTTTTCATTCAGGCATAATCTACACGGGTCGTCTAAGTTTCTACATGTACTGGCCTGTCTTACTATTTTCCATTCAATTATTGGTGAGTGTCCATTTTCTTTGAGCTCCCAATAATGGTTTGCTAGTGCTGTTTTAGTTCGACGTTCTTTGTTTTTAAATGTGCTTTAGTGGTCATAATATCTGGTCTTAAAGTCTAGGGATGCCATATCCACGTAGTATTTCTTGTTATTTGGTCTTTCGTTGGCAAATATCGTTGCTTGGTATACAACACTTTTAGTTAGGCATTTATTTTGTAGTGGACAAAGTTTACGATTTATGCAGTTACATCTTTTCTCTTCATTGCTAACTTTTTCGTTTCTATTCGGGTGGTTATTATTAGTGTTTTGCTTATTTCTATTAGTATTGTTTATATTTTTGTTCTTCGTAGTGTTATTTTTGTTATATTTTCCACTTTGTTTATTTTTTTCTTCTCTATTGTTGTCTTTTAGTCTTTTGTTGTTTTGTGCCTTAATTATCATTTCTAGGTTTTCACAGCAGCTGTAGGATAGTTTTAGATTATTTTTATTGAATATTTTATGTAGAGGGTTGGTTACGGGGAAGTGTTTTTCAATCAGATTTAGGAATTTATTGCCTAGTTTAGTTTTAGCATCTGGTTATAGGGTGGGGTATAGTAGATTATATTTCTTTTTCTTTTGTTTATATTTTTAATTTTGTTGTAATTATTGGTGTCCTGTTTTTTATATTTAATTTCGGTATTATGGTAACCACTATTTTTTAGAGCTGTATTGTAAATGTTGATTGATTTTTTAAAAACGCTTTCGTTGCTAGAATTGTTGATAAGCCTACTTTCGATCGAATTCGGGATATGTTTTATGATTGATGGGGGGGGGGTGATTAGACTTTGGGTGTACGTATATTGGGTTGACGTTATCTTTTAGCTATGGTTCGTAAGTGTTTTTACTTAAGTTTAATGTGACGTCAAGAAAGTTCGTTGTTTTTTATGTTAGCCATTACTTCTACTTTTAGGCCTAGTTTTTTCATTTCCATATGTATAATTTTCTTGAAGTTTTCTCCCTTGACTTTGTTGGAGTCTCTTATTATCGCTAATCCTTCATCTCTATAAAGACCGATATCTGTATTATCGAATATATTTGTGAGTGTATATAAAATGAATAACCCCACAAGATCAGATGCCTCCGCAGAGTCAAGGGGACGCATGTATAATATGACAAACTCCTTTGATTTGGCCATGAGTGCCCTTGCCCATTGCTGTTACCGTAATGTTCTTTATGTTTCACATTCTTTTCAGCTGTTTGGCAGTTCCATATCATTGGCTAGATTTTCTGCCTCCTTCATCCGCACACTATTATCTTCTGCGACAGCGAAATCAGATTGTATTCCATTTTCTTTATTATTATCATGTACATTCGCTTGAATGTGTTTGCCAGTTTGTCCGCACACATCCCATACTGGCTCTGGTGCGTGTCTGTACATTTTGTCTGCATGTTCCAAGTTCCTACTCAATCGTGTTTCGTTGTTGTTTTTTGGGAGGATGTATTCAATTATCATGTGATTTACTATTTCGTTGATTTGTCCACAGGTTATATATATATATATATGCTATTTTTATGTTCTTGTTCATCCCAGGCTTTGATGTTGTTCGTTTTGAAAAGAGAGGCACACTACCGGTCAGCTGGCTGTTGCTTGCCTTATGTTTTAATTCATTCTGATCTCTTTTCAAAGCCCTTTGTAGATGTACTACTCGTAATATATCATACGTGAACTTGCATCCAAAGGCGTCGTATATGTTGTTGACTGTGCAGTAAGGTTTTAAACTGAGCATCTTTTATTATACATACATATGATAGTTTACACCCTCCGTAAAAAAATTACGTGAACTGCTTCTCCACTGTTCTCACCCGCTATTTATCTAGATATATAAGTAAATATAAAATCATCGAATGGCAATACTCACAATAAACAACATCAGCTTCTGATTAATGTTCTATTCGATTACAAGAATAGATTTGCATTATCGCTAATGTTATCTGGCGAGTTCACTTACCAAAAGTGGTGTAGGGCATATTTAGTCATCCGCAGAATATTGTTTCGCTGTATCACAGCTCTCAGTGTGTCTAGAAAAACAAGTGGTTGAATGACCATTTTTTCGACAGTCGGAGATTCTAACCGCTAGTTTGTGTGTTTGAGAGAGAGAGAGAGAGAGAGAGAGAGAGAGAGAGAGAGAGAGAGAGAGAGAGAGATGGAGAGAGACGGGGTGGGATAGAGAGAAAGAGAGAGAGACTGAAACAGACTGAAAGAGAGAGAGAGATTGAAAGAGATGGAGAGCGGAGAGAGCAAGTGTAACGAAAGTATTGTTGATATCACGACGCAGCTTAACGCTACATGTACATATTTAAGCCGTATTTATGTGATTCCGGAGAAGTGATTCTAAATGACACATGTTGACGTAAAATGCGTGAAGATAAACTTTCGAAAAGTCATTCATTTAATAATAATCATAATGATTTTATGTGGAAATGTTTACATATCAAGAAGGAATCTGGTGTCGCTTTCAAATCTGGTGTCGCCGTCGCTTGATGGACACAATTCACGGTTATTGCCGCATTGTTGGCTTATCTTCTTCTGTTAATCAACATCTCTGTTGTCTTCTGTTTTCCCTTTGCCGGCCGCCGCCGCCGCCGCCGCCGCCGCCGCCGCCGCCGCCGCCGCCGTCGTCGCCGTCGTCGCCGTCATGATTGTCTGTATTTACTTTAATTACTCCCAACCCCATTTAATACGTTTGTTCAACCTGATTCCCAGTCAATTTTTCAATACAAAAACTCTCCATATGTTCTTTCTAATGTGATTCTTACTTCTGCTCTTTTCGTTCACATGGTTGTCAAAATTTACATTCTTAGCGCAACAGACAACCAAGTTCTTGACTGGTTAAAGCCACCCACACTTAATATACAACACAACATTGTTGTCGGGTAATATGTTTATAAATACTTGCCTAAACATCACCTTTTTTATTCAGAGCCCCGGAGTGATTTCAATTAAGCATTTGGTATTTCGAAATGCGCACCCTTTAAATACTTATCAGGCTCAACGTCGCTTAACTTTAGTGACATTGCCGAACATATATGACAACGTGACTGTAGACGTATATATTATTATTATTATTAGTAGTAGTAGTAGTAGTAGTAGTAGTATGTTACAGGAGGAGAAGACAGAAGAAGAGGAGGAGGCGCAGTAGTCGTAGTGACGCATGTGGAGCCATCAGATATACAGAGATATGCTCCCATAGACCAGTTTTGTTTAGGAGTTGCTGTTTCAATAAGCGTTTCTGATATTTTGTTTTTATCATGATGTAAATATATATATATATATAATAGGTGTGTGGTATAGTGTATAGGAAGAAATAATAACTGAGTGCTGGACTGCGTTAGTAAGAATATATTTATTTCTTTATAATATCATACAAGTACATGCTCAATTCCTGATTGCCCCCAAACTGCCGGTATATATTGCTGATCAAATAGTAATTGTATGATATTATATAATATAGTTATCCACGCACTAATGTGTAGTCATATCACGACACGTTAGTGTGGCTAGACGCAGCAATGTATCCAGACCGGGATTCGAAACTCGAATGCCAGATCACTTCTCAGTGTCATAACCTTTCTTAGGCGTCTCCCCATTGCCATAGTACCGATAATATAAATTATTAAATATCATCTAGTCTTTTATTTTACATCCTTACGTTACTGATGAGGTTAGAGCACTCAATTCGTTTTATATAGAAATGCATATATTACATGAAGCCCCCATATATATATATATATATATATATATATATATATATATATATATATATATATATATATATATATATATATATATATATATATATATGAAGAGTTCGAATGCAAAACGCGATAAACGTCATTTTCAAAATTACGAAATTATCACCACAAAAAGCGTTGCATTTCAACATTCGACCACACCCCAAAATCTTCTTTTACATAATATGATACCGGCATCATTTCGTTTTGTTTTCAATTAAAATAAGCTTTTCGTCAAAGGCTAGATTTAATATATTCGTTTTTTTATTGTTTCATGTCTCAATTTAAACGAATTGGATTTATCACGTTTTGCATTCGAACTCTTCATATATATATTTATATATCTATATATATATATATATTTATATATATATATATAAATACATATATATATATATATAAATATATTTATATGTATACATATAATATATTTTTTCTAGACCCCATCAATATATTTAGTTTAATTGAAAGCAGATAAAAAAAGGAAAATATATTTAGAATCATTAGAATGTTGAAATCAGAAACATATAAAAATAACGAAGTGGAAAAAGACATTAAATCGTTTGGGGATTATTTAGGTAAGCAGAAGAAATATGAAAAAGAAATGCGAATATTAATATATGAAAAATCATAAACTCGGATCAAACTGTAGTTTATCGAAGATTCCAATTCTTCAGACCCGATCAGATATAAGCTATGAGGATCAACCCATAATTATAACGTCACGGTCGATCCAAACAACATGATTGGCTGATATCGATTTTCTTAACATTTTATATGCGTGGTATAAAAAGGGAAAGTTTGACCCTAAAAGGTATTCAAGAATTAAATCATTTCAGTTTTCTCTGATTCAGCCATTCACTACAAAAATGTTATCTGAACTCATAAAGTGATAGGATAAAATCATCGGCTTTCGCACTCGCAGCTTAACTAAAAAATGTCTCGACAACATACATGATACAATACCAAATTATCTCAGCATATCTAAGCTTTATTTTGACCTAAATATGTTGGCAATTCTCTCTCCAAATATTGCGTAGATGCGTCCTCGTTACTTTATAAGACGCCCAGTCGGTGTGTTTGTAATACCACTTTAATAGTAGAGTATTTTTCAATCGCAATTCTAAGCAACTAGAAGATGTTGGGTAGTGGACAGAACACAGCTGGTCGTCTCTCTCGTTGAAACGTGGTTGTCTCAATGGGCAGCGACGTCATCATCAGTAGGGACTATGACAGTCACAGATATTTTCTTCGTCGTTCTCTTTGTGGGAGTATCATATGAACAATTAATAGAACAACAGGTAACTCCATTCTTTTCTCTTAGATGTGTTTCACTTCTTACAGTAATTTTCAACAAGTACATGAACTCCAAAACTGAGTCTTCCTTCCCCCAACCCGGTAATGAATAGTAGAAGTCTAAACTCGCGTCCTTTCAATTCGACGTCTAATTCCAAACAACCAGCAACTCTCTAGCTTGTCTGCCATGATGCACCTACCGGTACACGTCGGTCAAACTCTTTAAACTTCCTATCAAATTTTCCACTCTCTACTTACTGCCTTACATGAACATTTTCAATTTAAACCTTATTTTTACACACGCGCATCTACATCATCTGGCTAGGTTTGTCTGATTACTGACAGATAACGAACGCAGTTTAGTGTACTTTGTAGAAGACGAAGTCATAGTACTTTGTAGAAGACGAAGTCATAGTACTTTGTAGAAGACGAAGTCATAGTACTTTGTAGAAGACGAAGTCATAGTACTTTGTAGAAGACGAAGTCATAGTACTTTGTAGAAGACGAAGTCATAGTACTTTGTAGAAGACGAAGTCATAGTACTTTGTAGAAGACGAAGTCATAGTACTTTTCTGGTCGGCATTTTCTCGTTTAATAGCCCAGAAGACTGAACTCAGGTGTAGCTCTTTAATGAACTTCTCAATCAGCACTCGCTAAAGGTAATCACAAGTGATATTTGGACATGGATGTGTGCCCATTAAAGTATTTCCAGCCGGGATGACTGGGTCTGTCACTGCCATGCTTATATCTAGGCTTTAGGTTCAATTATTTTGTCTTTCAATTTCTGTTAAGAGACTACCTTGTTTTGAAGAGATTCTGCATTCTCCTTCTTTTTTTCTTATCATGCAACTTAATCAACTTTAATTCTTTTAGATCCTTACATCAAGTGACTTTATGCCATGTTTGCTATGGCCTCCATAAAAAGTATTGCTACTTTTGTCCTTCAATAAGTCTGTCACGCTTAAGTTCGATTTCAATCGATACAAGCGCCGATTAGTTGGACACATTCTATTTGAAATACTTCCATGTATCTTTATAAGCTAACATGTCAGTCAGTCGGCCCGTAACACTTAAGTCTAAAATAGTATCTCTTTTTCGCTGTCTCAACTAAGTTTGAAATAGCATGTCCATGAGTATACTCACATATCAAATGGACGTTTCAATACATGTTTTTGGTACATTAAATATATATCTGCTATTTTAGTTTATAGATTTTCTTCGTGCATTTGTATCTTGAGTTGAAAATAAAAATTTACATCAAAATGAACACAAATCTAAAAAATATCAATACAGAAAAATAATATTTACACTCGGTGAATTTTCAAAGCTTCAAAGAGATTTTATGACGTGGAAACAATATATAATATATATTTTTCCCAATCTTATCGAAATAGACTTTTTAATGTTTTAATCAATTAATAACTGATAAAAAATATGTGAGTTCACTTGTTTGAATTTTCGACCTTTGTGTAAAATCATAATAGCATCATTATCTTAAAGTAGTATGTCAGAGAACGGTTACCTCAAGCTATGCACTAGTCGACTAGTACACGTGATAAGCCCCAGATTGTTGTCATTCTAGACTTGATTGATACGTGCGAACAGATGGCCAATGTATGCCTACGACAAACATTGTATATATATATATATATATATATATATATATATATATATATATATATATATATATACATGCATATGTAATCCTAGAAGAATTAATTACTTCGATTCGGAATCTTTACATGCAATGCTGCATTAGTTTCAAAATATAAAATGCTATATAGTGAAACTCTGAGAAGTTCAAATTAAAGTAAAATAACACGCACTAAATGTAACAATATCTTCTTTTCTAGAAAAGGAAGTAGGATTTACTGCAGACATCGCTGCAGTAGAAAATATAAGCCGAATCCGATAGACTTCTAATTGCAAATGAGGGAGATGAATTCGAAATGTATATATATACAAAGGGATTTGCCAACATCCGCACTCTCCGACGATCAAGTTATTTAAACCAAATACAATGTATCATAGATAGGATTTCCACAAGAGATAATATAGTAATTATGAGTGATTTTAACTAAAACGTTGTTACACAACAGGTTTTCTTCTGGGTCGCGAGCCTTATTAAAATGATTTAATAAACGATTGACATGAAGCAATATAGCAATCAACGAAATAAATAACATTTATTTTAGAGAAAAATGTTGAAAATATTTAGGTCAAGAAGTAATTAAAAAGATTGACTAGACGATACATGTCATTCTCTGTCTTGGTTGTAATTTTACGAACGATACGCTCACACGAATAATCTGAATTGATATATGTATCATAAATACATATCAGTTTTCTCTCAGCTGATGAGGATATTTTTGAAAAAGTCATTTAATAATAGTTTGTAGTATTCCAAGGTATTAATATTTCTGGACGGATGGAAGACAACTTGGTTATAGTTGGACGATTTTTATCGCGCGAAATTAGTAGTTAAACGTGTCATAGATTTGTGTAGAGGTGTAGACATCTTGAATCATAAAATTTCTAGATTGACCGGTTCTGGACACCCACGCATTTGGTTGGTCAATATTGTACGTTCAAGCGTGCTTGACCACGATATTAGACTACCCATTCAAAAATAGGGGATACATTACGTAAACGGTTACGTCCATAAAAATAAGCGAATACTGACAAGACTTTCTTCTACATGATAGAAAAAGAAACATGAATTTTATTTACACCACAAAGGCAAATAAATAAACCCAGTAATATAGAAAGTTTCAAAAGTATTTGCCAAAAGTAATATGTCTACCTTATTGCGTACGTGGAGAATTCGAGGGTAAATTTATTTCATTTCTCTTATAAACTGGTTCATTACATCAATTGAAATTGTGTCCTTTGAATTCGTCTTAGGTATAGTAAAGTACCCGACTGCACGATTTATCACGTCAACGGGTCCGTGGATATAAAGGTTTCCGACGTGTTGTCTCAGATACAGAAACATTTTCTGGTTGTTAATTCTGCTGGAATAAATGTGCTGCTAGTACTGGGAACACGTGGATGGTTATTCCGGACTGACATGCTCTTTTATAAATTTAGAATACACTGCGTTTATAGGTTAGCATTGTCGTTTCTACCCCAGTAATAGGTTGTTAATGACTTGTTTACACCATAGACTAGATCAGAATTGTATAACCGATGTTTTCTGTAATAATATTTTTAAAGACAAAGGAAAGGTTGGAAGGTTATCAGTCAAGTTCGATTTGTTTTGAGACATAGCCAAAGAAGCTTTACATTGTCTATGTACTCTTCCGCCCCCCGCCCCCATTGACGCACGGTTGATCCATGTTGTTGCTTAAGCAGTTGTACGGATGAGATAGATGAGGCCCAGTTGTTCAGTATCCTCTGATTTGGGGTTAGGATTAGAGTTAGGATAAGGGTCAGGGTTAGGGTAAGATAATATAAGAAACAAGGAGTGTGTTAAAAGAAGAATGTGAAAACGGAGTTAACGAAAATAACATAATTATATATTTAAAGAATTTCAACTCATGTACATTGTTAATTGCCGATCTATGTAAATAAAAGTAGATTGTTTGTATCAGTAAATTGTTTATATATCTTTGGTGTACGTAAGTTTAAAGGATCAACTTGGTTTCGTGTGAAATACATAAATGAATCAGATAAAGTGTGTGTATGTCTACATGTTTTCATTTTGTCAGAGTATGTTTATGTAAGGTAAGTGAGTTGATCTTTTTTTCATTCTCCCGGCTAATAACTGGGTCTATTATCAAAGCATTTTGCATCTGTTTTTGGTATCGGCTGTTTATTACTGACTGGCTTGTCAAACTCTCTAAAAAGAAAACACAATGGGATCTGGATAGTATTTGCTTTTAATAGGTGAATCCAGTTTTTAGTCTGCACACGTTATTGTAGATACCCACTTTTAATTTTAATAATTTCTCTCTTTTTTACATTTTAAGAGCTGCCGTTCGTACAAAAAAGTATAAATATCTTATTTGTGTTCACGCTATTTTTCTCATAAATATTGCATTTAAATATATTTTAATATAATTACATATCTTCAATAGGAAATATTAGTCTGAGAATGACAAACAACACAATTAAAAAAACGAACTTATTGCCCAGTTTTTCTCGAAAACAACTTGATAATAATTAATACACCATGAAGAAAAGATATATGAACATATTAATATAATCAGACAACAAAAGAAAAATATTAAGCCTCAAATGTGATTACAATATTTCAGAACTCTTGCCTAGTAGGACTATTTGTAAAGCAATGGTAAGAGAAAACACACCGCAAAAATGGCGTGAGAACGTATGTTACTGGACTTCCAACCATCTGAGTTTGCTAAACAAAGTACTGAGAGATATAAGGTATTGAAGACAGTTACTATATGATGAAACAAATGCTATAGTATACAAAGAAAACGTTTACCTTTGCTGTTGTTGATTGGTTTCTGTTGTTAAGCAAAGATGACTTCTGCATATAGCTCATGGGGATTGTGCCCCAGGATTGTCTGATCTGCAAGAAGTCACCCTCGTTGGTCGCAGATATTCATTAACCTGCAGGATTTCAAGTGTTTACGCCCAATTCTGAGAACAGCAAACCTCAGGTGTTCATGCAAAGTCCGGGAAGGTTTGGCTCCGAACGGAATAACTTTGTCTCAATTGAGTTGCGGTTCCTCAACTGACACTACTTTGCTTGACATACATGCAGAGCGTTGTAGTGTTACCACGTTGCCACCCCCTTGACCACGGTGAATAAATGGTTGTTTTTAGAGGGCGCTCTGCTGCTGCTGCTGCTCTTGCTGCTAATAATGATGATGATGGAATAATTAACCTTCATACGACAGCCAATTTGAAACATGCGATGAAACTATCGTATTACTCTTGAACTCACCTTCCCAACTTAATGCAATTTTTGGCAAAATGTAGACAAACTGGGTGACATGTGTAACCTTTTGATCTTTGAATCACGTGTATGTTATCTGAGCCTGGCTCTCAATTACATGACAATAGAGTGTGCTAATAAAAACCAGCAAGTAAGTCTCACAGTCTATTTATTTAAATGAATATGTACTGCATAATTTTAGA
>OY744544.1:51065824-51085824 GCA_963556195.1 Sepiola atlantica
ATAAAGGTTTGAAGTTTTAACAAATGTGATTTAATTGGCAATTTTGGCAGTGTTTCATGAAACGATTCGATATGTTATATAATTGATGTGTACTCTTTAATAAAATTCTAAAAAATTCTTTAACATTAGAGTTTTTAAGAAGTAAGATCTTAACAACGGAGATGATGATAAAAGGAATACGTACTCCCATCTTGCATGAGTTCAAATGCCCTCATAATGATTCCCAACCAGCCGTCAATATAACAATAGAATGGGAATGGCCCACAAGTAGCCGGGTTGTACGAAGGTTTTTTCATGAATAATAAAACTATTGAAGATAAATAATGTTGCGGACGGCCATGAATGATTGACAGCGAGCGTTTGAAATACATTGTGGAACAGAATCAATGTCAAGATAACAGAGCAATTGGTGTCAGTATTTCAACGGTGTTCCACTATTGGAAGCAAATTGGTCTGATGAAAATAAATTACGCACTCAGATGGAGTACTATTGCCACATCTGGGGAGATGCAGCTCAGAGCACCCTTTCCTGCTTTGACATAGCACACAACGGACTTCAAAATCAAGTGGGGATCCCCTCTTCTCTTCCCTACACCCACTTTCTCACATAAGAGATGTTGATCGTCTTTCTCTGCTCTTTAATATTTTTCATAGTAGGTGTTCGACTGAGCTCTTAGAATAAAACATTCAGATCAAACACCCGTCTAACTAGAACCATTGTTAAACATTTTCTATAACCATCTCTGTACCTAAAACTAAACAAGGAACTCCCCGTCTGTGGAACACAGTACCGTGGGGCTGCTCCCCACCGGACTACAACAAGGTCAATTTCAAGTCAAATATAAAAACACATTTTTGTTGAACCGTTCAAGAAATTTATAATCAAATTATTCCGCATTTGAACTATTATAACCACTCATCACCGTCCCTCTGACTAACCTATTAACCTTTATCCTCCAGTGACCTTTGAGCCTTGATAAGTTGTGACTGATAAGTTAAAAAAAATACCAAACAACTGAGCTCATGAATAAACTAAATTTCTAAATAACGAATCAGCACAAGGTAGGTAGCTGATATTCCATGCATTAGTAATATTAATTGCATAGTGGAAAGATTTCATCTAATTCATCATAATGCATGAACCACTATGAAGCAAATTCGTTTGTTCTGATTTGTTCTAGAGATCTGTCATATATTTTATATTTTATACTAAAATTAAATAAATTAACTTTGTTTCTTTAAGGTTTTTTCCTATATGTTCTAATCGCACAAAATTAATGCAAACATATCCCTTGGTTTTGGGATTGAGTTATGTTTGAAAAAAAGGTTATTTATTCTATTTAGCTGTACTCTGCAAGCTAATCACAAAAGTGACCCATTAAAACTAATCCCCTGTCTATTAATTTCACACTCTCTAGCTCTATGTTGTTTGACCCTCGTTCTTATACAGTCTCACTCACTCTCGCCCCGTTCTTCTCTATCTACATTTATTAACAATGGAAAGTTATAAGGAAAAGAAAGAAGTAAACGTTAAAGTCTGAAAAAACATTTCGCCACACCCAATTTATCATATGGCCGATATAAAAAAGTCGACCAAAACGGGAAGGGAAATAGATTTGGTTGTATTATTCTACAAGGGATAACACATAATTAATAAAAACAAAATATTGTTAGGCGGCGAGGTTTATCTCCCTTTTGACAATACGAACATATTTAAAATGATATATAAAGAAGTTACACGAAGTTAATATGATAAATATTCAAATGCTAAACACATACAAACATATCGTTCCTTACACCCAGGAAGATTGATAGAATTATTCAACCGCCACTCGTTTCATTTTCTTCATCTCGAATGCATGTTGAATATTCGTCTGTGAAAATGGTGGAGATTTAATTCATGAAAACTCCAAATATACATAACCTTATGTTTAGTTAAACATTAGTTATTTAAACATTTAATGTACTACTAATACATATTAAAATAACTCAAATGGTAATGTTGATATTTTCCTAATATTTTTAGAAAACTTTCTCCAACAAAAGACAATTTAAAAAATGTTACGGCAGCTTGTATTCATTGGTTTTCTTTTCTTTTAATCACATATATTGTTGTAGTTCCGTTCAAACCACAATATATCTATTTCGCGTTGATGAAAGTTTAATTTCTCGTCCATGAATTGCTGAGCCTTTTTTGGCGGGACTCTTAAAAAAACCGTAATAAGTAATAATGTTACACATTTTGGAAAGATTATGATTAAGGCTATTTAAATGTATACGTGTATTTCCCACATTGACCCATCTCATTAAAGTAACAATAGTTGGTTTACAATCAGTTCGAAGTCTTCTGGTTATTGAAGCTTCAAGCGATAATAACAAGGTTATAATATAAATATACCCTAACCCTAACCATAAACCCACACCCTAACCTTAAACCCTAACGCTAACCCAAACTCTAACCCTAACCCTTACACTAAACACTAAACTCTAAACCCTAACCCTTACCCTGACCCTAACCATACACTCTAACCCTAACCCTTAACCCTAACCCTAACCCTAATCTTAACCCTAACACTTACCCTAACCCTAACCCTACCCCCTAACCCTAAACCCGAACCCTAACCCTAACCCTAAACCCTAACCTAACCCTTACCCTGACCCTAACCCTAACCCTAACCCTACACTCTACACCCTAACCCTAAACCCTTACCCTAATCCTAAATCATAACCCGTAACCGTAACCCTAGCCTTACCTTGCGATGATTGACAGATTAAGAACAATTTAATCCTGTGGATTAAATATATATTTAAGTTCGAAATGCCGTACAGGTTCCCAACTTCGATATACAGATTCCTAAATTCGAAAAATCAACCTGTAAAGTTCGGCGATTACATCAGTCGAAACGTGTGAATATAACGACCTAGATGAAAATGGTTTTCCGAATAATCTAAATAATTCATCTTTTCTTTTTTTTCCGTTTTTAGACTGATATATTATCTATTGTTTATTTTCTTGAATTTCCTAACATTTTCATCTATTACTTTTTATTATGTTTCTTTACACCTTTCGTTCTTCCTTTTTCTGTTTGATGTGATTTAAATCCTCATAAACAAGCTACGGGACACACCTACTTAGCCAATAAACACGCAAGATAACACAAGAGAGCCCAAATCTTACCCATATAGAAAACCTTTCGTCTTAAAAACTCGATCGCCCTAACCGGAAAGACCCGGCTGTTCTGCTGCCCCCAAAAATGTCAGCAATAAATTGTATTTATCAGACAAATAATAAACACAAAAGATAACCATCGTTTGTGTATCGATAATCTATTGTTATTTCTGCTCATTTTATTATTCGTCAACTCTGCTCGTCTTCGCTAGTTGAGATGTCAGAATGTCTACGCAGTGCGTTGACATTCTGAGCATATCGTTGATCAAGCGTTCACGTGATTTGAACTCCTCGTCCATCCTCCCTTTTTCTATTGTTGAAGTTGATACACCCACGCAAATAAATCACATTCTTCTTTTGATACGCAACAACGAAACTGATTCCATAAATCGTAAGCCAGCGTGTCTATTTCAGTTTCTTTATATTCGCTACGTTGGCTATCGTAGGAAAAAGGCTAGTGATTTTCATCGGCAATAAAACTGCCAGGAAGCCATATAGTCGGTTTTCCATTTCTGTCAGGCGACCATATCGGTGGCTCTTGTTCTCCCATCAGACGATCAGGTGTTAATTGTTGCGCATGTGCCACCGACACGCGATGATAGAGCAACGTTGTCGGTTTAATCCGAGAATTTAACGGTTACACTAGAAGGTGACTCATGAGAGAAACTTGAATAATTATATATTTCGGAATCTTTGAGATGTGGATTGAAAAGTTGTACTATTTAGTTCATTCACAACAACAAAGAAGAGAATATTAATTCTCTTCTTTGTTGTTATTTTTACGCCCGATCTATCCTCCGCTATCTTTCAGTTGGAAATGTCAAACTCGACACCGTATGCAAAATTTCGAACTGAAACCATTTTTTTTTCAACGGAGAGTAAATTATTCATGTGAACCCGCACTCTCATGGTAATAACGTTTCTTAACAATCAGTTTTAAGTGAATACCTTCTGGAAGTTGAAGGTTCAATACTTACCGCAGGCGATAATAACTAAGAATAACATAAATAAGTTAGCAGTTCATAGAATACATAATTATATTTGTTAATATGTTCATTCAATTAAATATAATAACATTTTTTTTATATTGATAAACTCCACGTGAGTGTTTTTTACGCTTTAACGTAATATTATTAAGTTTTTATCCAATATTAATCGAATATTTTAAAAATATGCAATAGCGTAAGTTAAAACGAAATTAAAAAAAAACGTATTTCGCTCATTCATTAATGCTCATCCCCCCCCCTTCCCTCAAACACAAGGCTGACACTACATAGCAATATTCCCCATCCTTGTATTCTTTACATACTCAGCACGCTCTCTCTGCTTGCTGGCTAGTTCTTAGTTATTATTTCTTAAGAATTAAAATAAAATCGAATTAAACAAAAATCGAAAGTGTTTATGAAATTTAAAGAGAGTTGCTGGGTCATATGGCTTTTGTCAGGAATCGAATGTGATGGCATAGAGTTCCCTCTCGCCTGACCGCTTCAGGCACAAAATAAACGTTTTGCTCTGACGAAATATACTCGGGAACTTCTTTGTATTTCCCCGTAAAATAGTTGGGCGGAACTTAGTAGTGAACATGCGCAGTGATGTGCGCATCGCCTTTGTATCAATACGCCGACCAAATAACTCAAGGTACTGTGCATACAGATAAATAAAAATAGATCTTTCATGCTACTTCTACACTGCAATTAGGGTATTACGTAGTTGTGATAAGCTCGGACGGCAACGTCTACTATTTTGAAGGTTTTCTCCTTCTTGTTTCCTATAATCATGTCCGCTCTTCTTGCCCGTTTGTATTTTCCACGCCCAAAAGATGGTATGTCTTTAGTTTTGCAACACTTATTTCTATTTATATCTGATCATTTGTCTGCATCATCAAAGTGCAGTTCCCAGTGGACTACCTTCCGAAACCAGTCATGTCTGTTATTGTATTCCTTTTGGGTCAGCTTGCTGCATTCGCCTATTTTGAGGTAAACCGCTTCGTATTTTATCCACCGAGTCTACATTTGCTGTTTTTTCTGGGTTTGTTCTATTTAAGCTTTTATATGGTATGATCTGAACTCGTTGTTTTGTTGTGACTGACAATAGCGATATTTTTCGCTTTTCATGTATCTTCTCTGTACATTTTTCCATTGTACAATTATTTGCTTTTGTCATACAACTAATTCATTTATTCGCTTCTCTCTCCATTTATTCTTTTTGCTTTTTGTTTTCCGTTTCGCTACTCGCCGAAGAATTCAACTATTTCGGCGGCTTTAATCGGTACTTGAATTTTGTATTATACATTTTTCTATAAAAATTGCATCGCCCACGCAATATTCAATTCTTAACTGTCACCCTCCCTTCTATTTGTTTTAATATAGAGTAAGTCAGTATAACCATTCGGATGTAATGTGTTGTGCATGAGTATTAATTTTCTGGTTCATTGATTCAGATTATTGAGTTTTTCATTAGTTCAGTTGATGAATGGTCTAGAGTATCTTATCAGAAACACTGCTTTTATTAATAAAAAAATAACTTTCTCCCATTTAAATCTGTGTTGAGCGCATTCTTGTTCTTTTCTAGTATTCTCATTTAATCATGTCTTACATTTCGGTTAAATTATTAAGCGTTTATAATTACCATGTTTCATAAGTGTATTTATCGCGTCCGTTTTTCGAAATTACTTTTTATCAACGCGATTAGTGCACGATGTTTTATTCGGAATTCCATCCCTATATTACGGCTGAAGATTCCTGTTGTGTTTATTAGCATTTCTAAATCCGTGTTGCTTTTGCCAATAGTTTGATCCATACTATCCACCTATAAGCTGATATATATATATATATACATATATATATATTTTTTTATCCATACATTTCTATCCAGCATTTTATATCCTGAGTATGTCGTTTAGTGACATACTAGCTATCACAAGAAAGCACCCTGACAAATTCCTGTTTGTATTCTCATACACGTTTTGCCTTCATGATGCTTGATAAAGTTTACATTTTTCCATTCATGTTACTTAAGAAACCTGGGCAACTCTAAAATTAATATGGTACATAATAACTATTTAAATATGCGGAAACTAACTTGAATTATAACGCATTTTATAAAGGGAAATCTATTTTTACTTGGATATAATTTGCTTCCAAAATGTATATTTCGATAAATATTAGTTTTAAAAGTACAGGGTGACCGAAATGAATACCACCTGAAACGCTCCATTCTTGAAACTACCCTGATTTTGTATGTGATGTCACACTTAAATTCAGAAATAGTATGAGGATTAGTTTGATAGACACTATCGTTGATATAACATAAAAATGTTTAGGTCCGGTGAATGTGAAGACCATTCGGGATCTCACCCCTCATTGATAATATAATCATCACAGTGTCCACGCTGACATTCTAACGACTTATTAGTAGTATGCATAATTGCTCGATCCTCTTCAAATCACTGTTTATTCCTCACAAAAAATCCTTCTCCGTTCACGGCTATCCAAACTTCCTAACGGCCACTAATTTCACTCAGTATCAATGAATGCAGACGTGCAAATTTAGAGCATATTATACAACGGTGGGAAATTGGATATTCATGACTAAAAATTGATGAACTATTGAAAGATAGCGTGAAGTTTATTAGTACTAAATATGGTTGAGTGTCAGAAATGATTGTGAATTTTATTAACAATGCCATGGACGGCATTTTGAAAGAATTCGCAGGATATATAGTTCCGTTCGAAGTGCCTATTAGAAGGTTAAAAATGATAATCTATTCCGATAAAAAAGCAATACATAGTGAATCTTCACAAACATTGTTTGTATATCTTGTGCGAGTTACCTTTGTAAATAATCCTTTTGTTTCAATTCCATTATTGTGAAATGCCAATGGTTCTACGTCTTTGTGTGTTTCTGAAGCAAGTGATCATATGACGTTTCTCACTTTTTTACGAAGTCCTCTGAACAATGTTTGTTATACTCTGCACGATTTTTCAAGTTGACCTAGTTTGTCAGTCGAGGGCAGACAAGCCAATGCTCCATCGTATGGTTCTTCTCTCCAACTTAACAGATGGTTGGATCGGTTTTGTAACCCCATCTAGTCATACCACCTTTTGATCGCCCTATTCCTGTTCTTAGACGAGTGAGTGATTTACACTGGGTCAAGGGTACTTTTTGAGCCAGGAGGGAGACCCTCTGTAGGGAGATACCCATTCAGTAGAAGGAGAGTCATTCTCTAGCCGTCCGCTCCACAGCTGTTTCCTGTTTTCTTCCTGAGATGTTGTTAGGGGGTAGACATGACTGGTCGTGTTCAATGCTGTGTTTAATATCCAGCTTTGAACTTTGCATACATTGATTTTACATAAACAGTAAACACATACTACTCAGAGGAATAGCAGACCCCATGCTAAGTTGCAAACGCAGAGTGCTTACGGTTATCTCATAAAACATGAACCACGAGACGCGCTATGCATATCGTATATAAGGATGTAAAATATAGCAACTGAAGAGGCACATAGAAAGTCCGCGGGTGTTTATTCCTATAGGAGTGGAGATGAATCATATTCAACTCCAGAAGTTCGTCTACCATTTCTGATCATAAATGTGCAAGTAATCTGATAGATTTAAATCTCTCCTCAGAAAACAACGGGGTTTGTAGAAGAATTTTAGTAATGTGTAATGCGGGTATGAAGCGGCCATAATCTGACATAATGCGGAATCAACAGTTTATAATCAAATTATATATGCGTAAATATATATGACCTTTTAAAGTACAACATATATAAATCGATAATACAGTTACTCGAATGGAAACAGAGTTCCAGCCAAATATTGCAGACTGATAAACAAAACAAAATGAACCAGTAAAACAGGTTATATTTGCTGCTGAGCGATCGCCAAGCAATTAAATCACACGCATATATATATATATATATATATATATATATATATGAATAAATACTAAATATTTCCAATATTAACACATCCACGTAAGTAAATTTGGTACTAGTATTGCCACTAGTTATTTCATATTTAACTGATATATCGCTTATAAAATAACTAAACACTTTCACAAAATCGATTGTCTTTTTCATTTGCCTAAAATATTGTAAAAAAGTTTTACTAAACATATGTTCTCCATTATTCGTGTTATATTTTATTGTGATAATTTACGTATATAAGAAAGTATGGTGAAGTGTAAAACATATTTCACTAACGCATTAGTTTTATTTTTCATTCATGGAGAGTAGAACATTAACGTTGGTTAATTTGGTCAGCCTCTATTTTGTTATTTAGCCATGAGCGAGTATCCTCACAAAAGAGGAAGAATCGTTGTTTTCTGTCTTAGTTGGTGTTTTGAGGTGGTGGTGTGTTAAGATTTTCTATTCACTCGTAGTATGCATCTCATTCACCCTTATCCTTCAGTGTTTTAAATCTTAATTAATGGTAACATATTAGTTTAAAAATAAAATAGAAATTAAAGTAAATAATAATAATAGGAATAATGGCTCAATTTATTTTATTATTGATTGTTTTTACTTCTTTGCGATATTATCGATTCTTAACAGCATTGATTTTTAACGTTAATTGAATACAAATGTTTGCCATTTTAATCTACACTGTATGGTGTTTTCTCAATATCTAAAAATATGATTATTCTTTTGTATACTTATTTAGAATACTATACATTAAAGACTATATTTTTAAAGTGGGATAAATTTAAATAGTTGATACAGTCTGTATATGTGAAATATAATTTACATACACTCATAGAACATTTAATAGTATCCATTGTTAATGTCATTTCCTCTACACACTTACCGCTCTTTTTCTATGTTAATTATTATTCGTTTTTAATCGCATTGAATCATTTTGGTCTGTAAGCGGCTTACGTATATTAGAAAACAATAGAACCCATAGATGAATAGCGTACATCTATAAAATATTGCGTGGTGTGATTATTTATTTTGATACTGACCTGATTTAATTTTATTTAAAGATTTGTAAGTAAATTCTGACATAATCCTGTGAAAACTCACACAATAACAGAAACTGATAAAAAAAATTAGATCCAATTTTCGCTAACTTTGTGTCGGCATCTTCCCGCAATTTACGTAAGCCGGCGGAAAACGCCGACACGAAAACTGACAGACTATAAAACAAAATTGCTGCTGCGTGGTCGTTTTTTTTTTAGACAAAAGAAACAGAATACTTTCAAAGAAATACATTTTTTTAGACGAAGACAACTAAAAATAAAAAAGTGATCATTGTTTTTATATATAAAACGAACAAAATATAGCTAAACAACTGTTAATAATATAATTTGTTTTCAAGAAAAGTCTCTAGTAATGATTTTTCTGCTCAGGACTATAAAAATAGTCAACTGGTAAAAAGTCTCGTTTACTTTAACTTTTCTCATACACAGAACGAAACATAGGCACACATGTTTTATGAACCATACCTTTTTTCGATAAAAGTTTAATATAATGATTTTTATTCAAACAAAATAAACGTAGTCAACTGGTTAAAAGTAGTTTTGTTTATTTGTTTTACCATTTCTATATACACAGAACGAAACATAAATTAACATCTGCTATTAAACATTTTGTTTTAATTAAAAGTTCCCCAAAAGTATCTAAAATAAAACTAGTCAATTTGTCAAATTAGCCCGTTTTCTGGTGTTTACCTTTTAGCGTTTTATGACAGCTGATTGGCTAATCACTTTGGTATCTTTCGGCGGCTTACGTAACATGCCTGAAAGTTGCCGACGCAGAGTGTGCGAAAATTTTGTCCGATTCTGCATCAGTACCTAAAACCGATCTGAATTAGATTTAAAGTTAAAAATTCTAATATTACAGAAACATCACCGTTTTCTATTTATTCATCAACAAATTATTTATTACTTTCTGTTTGTATGGGTTTCTATTCGTTTAATTCATCCATTCAAATGTCCTTGTTGAGGTTATTTATTTCCATCTTACGACGGGAAGATGTGACACAAGGTAGGGAAAGTAGAATTTGAAGCCAGCGTCCTATAGGAAGACACTCTGGCCGAAAAAAAATCGTCTCGGCAGCCCATCTGCATTTTCATGGTAGGGGTCTTCCATGCGATTAGCAATACACTACTCCCTTCTCAAAGGGCAAGAATGTAAAGGACCATACATCATCCCGACAGAAAACAAACTACCTAAAAATAGATTAGACTCTGCCGGGCTGGTTTTGGTATCAAGTATTCCCAAAGGGGAATGAATTTCTGTGAGAAAAAGTGCAACAAATTTGATTAACGATTTCAATTTATTTATATGAGGTTGAAAGAAAGCGAACACTTTGGTATTACTGCTGTATTTAATTCTATGAAGTACTATGTCAACGAAATGTTATAAGCCAACCAAATTTGCAACGTTCCTAGTTAACGTTACGGGCAAATTGTGATGTATCTACAGAAGATGTAACGGTGAAGTGTTATATAAATTCCGTGATAGATAACTCATTCTGTCTAACTTCGGCAGAATTATCATCTTGTACTAGAATCTAAATATTGAACAGAAATAACCTAGTAGTAGTAGTATTAGTAGTAGTAGTAATCTATGAATAACATAGGCTTATTTAGGTTTGCCCGCACCAATTGTAAACATGAATGAATCGATTGCCAATGTTGAGAATTCCAACTTTACTTATTTTAAAACGATTTTTTTCCGAACTCGAATTCTCTCGACTTGTTATTCTAATGTAATTTCCGTGCATCTAAGAAAATTTTAAATCAATAATTTGTAAATGTGAAATTCATTTTATTTAGTAAAACAATATTTAGCTTACAATAAGTGTAAAAAGAAGAAATTTCACACTTTTACAATGAATTTAACTTTTAAAACGTCTGTTTCGTTTATTTACAACTATATAGTTGCCACTTATTTTACGATGTGGAAAAAGAGAATATAATGTGTCAACATTTTATTGTAACAATTGTAAATTAATGGGAAGGGGCATATTCCTCCTATTTTTTACAGAATATGTAGCTGGCAAATAATATTAACTATAACAGACAGTTATTATTTCAAGATTATTATTATAGATATAAATGAATAAAAGAACAGTGGAAGTTCTGTGGGGTACCGGACGTAAGTTTAATTGCAGAAATAATCGAATTGACTTAATGCTCCATTGAATGTATAATGGTGAACGTAGAAGTGGTCGCAACATACATCAAACACACCTTTTTTTTCAAATCAAATTACTCATTATTGTTAAAGTTTCACTTCCATCGATTGTTATTCTGTTCAAGTCCAATTAATCCTGAGTTCATGAATTTGTCAGGAGTTGCAAGAGAGACACGCATAATTATTCAATCTGCGATCATAACCTGCTAGCATCATTAGATTCGTCGGAAAAAATTAAACTCTCGGAAGTCTTGTGCTCGATCTAGGTATATGTAGTGTATACTCGATAGAGAGTACAAACAGACATACATAGATAAACAATACACACCCACAGATATTTATATATATATATATATATATATATATATATATATATATATATATATATATATAAATATATATATATACATTACTGTCTCCATCTTTCTCTCTCTATCTGTTACTCTCTTTCTCTCTCTCGATATATATATATATATATATATATATGTATTTGTTGAGATTGTAACTGGTGATAGTAACAGCGTTTGTATTTTCTCACTTCTTAAGCGGTAAAAGGTAATGCAGAAGATTGCATTAAGTCGCCCTAAACAGGAAGTATTTTATTTATGTATATATATTTAAATTCTTTTACGTACATGAAAGTAATCCATGGGCACGTGTTTCTAGCTATCAGTCGGCATTAGCATGGCTAACTTAGACAAGCCAGAAAGACGTTTCTATGGATTATTTTTATGTGCATAATATATATATATATATATATATATATATATATATATATATTTATATATATTGCATTCCAATGTGTGACACTATCGTGTGGTAATGATACTTCAGCCTCTATAGTATGTCTGTACCAAAAGAAGATACTCCAATGAATAATTTGCTGGAATCAGTGCTGTCAATTTAATCATATGTACACCCGTTTTTCACCCCATGAAAATAAATCAAACGTAACACTTTCTCTGCTATCTATTATTTAAATTTCTTTAAATGTTATCAAGTAATGTTGGCAGCCATGTTCACATTTATTTTCAAGTGAGGAGGCATTCACCACCTTTGCTCCACTAAAACAATAAATGAAATAACATTCGTTAATCTCCCTTTCCTCTCTTCCATGTTCCAAATTTCATAAAAAATCTAGTTTATAGTCTTAACAAAAGCAATAGTAGTATTAGTAGCAGGAATAGTAATTCATCACCTGGAAATTGAACGATTCTCTATAGGAAATGTCATGGCATTCTGTCATGAAGGTTTGAATATCATAGATGTTTATTGTTTTGTGGTCTTAGCAGTAGTAGTAGCTGTATTCGTATTAGCAGAAGCAGTAGTAGTAGTTGTTGTTTTATAATTAGTAATAGTAATACTAGTAGTTTACTCCCTTCCATGTCACACCTAGCAACTCAACTATCCTCTGTGCCAAATTTGTGGAAGTGTATCGAGTAGCTGCGAACCCTATAATTGTGTGTACTTTTGTAGTATAAGCAGTAGTAGCAGTAGTAGCAATGGTAGTAGTAGTTATCGTATTAGTTATACTAATATAAATGTTAAAATATGTGCTCCCCTGTAGCCTGCTTGTCATGATTATATTTTGACACTACAAACAAAACTTTCATTTATTGAGAACTATTGACGTAAATACTGAAACCACTTTATATGCATAATTTATTATTTTTGTACTAATAAGTCACCGGGTATCAAGGCACAAGGCCACTCGAGTGAAATGGTTAATAAATATGTCAGGGGGCAGTGAGACAACACAATGAAGATCGGTAATGCTGGTTTTAAAGAGAATTTGATTATTTTAGAAGATGGCTTAACAATAATTTGTTAACATTGGACTTGAAAACGACGCAGTCCCGTTGTATTATGTTTCACAGACGGGTAGTTTAAGGAAATACACTTTGCTCATGGACGCTCCGTTTAGTTTCAGGTACACAGAGGGAGAAGGGAAATAATGTACACTGGTGTAATCTATACGAGTTTTTGTTGTAGATGTTTTGCATGAGGAACAGTATATTTCAGTTCAGTCGAGACACTTACCATGAAAGAGACAACAGGTAAGAGAAGAGTACATCCCCATTAGATTTCGAAACCGGCCTTGTACACTGTCAAGGCAGAAAATGATGCTACGAGCGGCACCTGTCCAGATATGGTAACACTACTCAATTTTAGGGAGTATTTGATACTCATACAGGTAAAGGATTGTGTCAGAAGAGAGATCACTTCTAGAGTGGTAGAATGAACCAGCCATTTTTTAGCGACCTTGATAACGGATTTGATGTATGTCTTCCATTTCAACTCTAGGTTGATGGCACGTTCTAGAGGCTCATCAATGCAGCGGGCTTCCTCAAGGAGAGACACATTTATTTCAGTTGGGGCAAAGTGGAGATCCGATCGTTGGTGGTTTAAGGAGACACGCTTTGTTTTAGACATGTTAAAGTAACTAGCCACCATTTTTATCATTGAATTACGTGCTCCATGTGAGAATAGAGAGAAACCACTAATGATTATTATCTTCGATGTTTTGCTATATATTGTTGTGTCATCTCCATGAATGTAAACGAATGATCTTATGTGATTTGGGAGATCATTGCTCAAAATCAGGAAGGAGGTTCGGCCTAAAATGGCTCCTCGAGGAACGCCAGCGTTGATATTCTATGATTCTTTCCATCAACGAATGCATTTATAAGCCTATTGAAAACAAAGGATTTAATGATTGAGAAGAAATTTCCAGATATTCCATAGCTAGTAAGCGTGTGAAGAAGGCTTTTATGCAAAACCGTATAAAAGGCCTTAGATATGTCAATAACTATTGCTCTAGAAATGAAGCTCCCGTCAATAGATGAACTGATCCTGTGTGGTATTACAGTCAGCACATCAGCTGTTTATCACGCAGGACAATATCCAAATTTCTTGTCATTGAATATATTGTTTTTTTCTGAGGTGATTAACATATCCTGATCTATAACTGATCTAAGCAACTGTACTATCTGTGCAGAACACCTATCACCAGGTTTTTGAATACTCGACAGACCGATGGAATTATTCAGAGTGACCGGTCGCATTTCTTCTTTAAGCAAATATTGAACAGCTTTGTCAGAAAAAGAAGATAGTTTCGGTTGCGGCTTTAAAAGCAGTATGATTGGAATGCTGTCAGGACCAGTGTCTTTGCTGGCATCAAGGGTTTTTGTTAAGTTTGGCAACAGCGCGGATAGATATATGAATTCTACTCAAAGTGTTTTCAGTTATAGGGGACCATTCAGTAGGTAGGCGACCATGATCGCAAAGGGTGGGATTTGATGCAAATTTTTGCTTCATCGTATGCTGAGAAAATCATATCAGTGCTATGGATGATACTACGAATAAAAGTCACGCATCTGTTCAGAACCCTGTTTGTAGTTAGCCAAAACTTGTGCGATAAAAGTCCTTGCTCTACCACTCTAGACAACAGATTGGGAATATGGCTCTCGTGCGTTTTCTATAACCATTTTGCAGTTGGTATTAGCATTCATAAAGACGTCTTTGTTTTCATAGCATATATTATATTTAAATTTCTTTAAATACTGGTGTCTCTGAGCAATAACCGCGGCACATTCAGGATGTACCACAGCATGTAGTTTGGTTTGTGTTAGAATTTCTTGGAGAGTATGCAACTCTGAATACCAACTATAAGACAATCGGTAAAATCGGATAAGAGGCTTTCCCAGTCAGCCATCGAGTATCGATACACTATGCGATTGAGGAGAGACATCAGAAGGGTTGTTGCACTTAGTTTAAATCTTAATTGAGACAACTGAGTGATCAAAAGACCCCATCGGAGACAGAAGAGGGGCTGAGCACTGTTGTAATTTAGAGGCATCTTTGGAAATGGCACAGCTACATAGAAAGCTGCCCATAATTTAGACACCAATTTCGATGACGATATTTAGAGTAAGATTTGGATGTTCGGTTTGAGAACTTTTTAATCATGAAATTATCGGTAGAAGCAGACAGAAAGTTTCACATCGAATAAATAGATCGGGTTTAGTCCCCTGTAAATGTATTTCAACCTCTGGAATTTTGGAAAAGTAGACCCATAATGTTGCAAAAGTGGACCTGATTTTAAAGATCCACGTAAGAAGTTAGGGAACTGGGTTCAAACTTATTCTTTTGTTTCATAGTTTTTTATGTTGGGTTGGAAAAATATTTGTGGAACAGATCAGTAGATGGGTTCATAGACCACACAGAGAGAATGAGTAAACAGATTATTTTGTAAACTATAAAAAACCGTAGCAGTTTCCACCAATATGGCATCGAGAGGCCCCAACGAAAACTATTGCATGATTCAGACGGCATTCACAAATTGACAACACAGCAGGCTCGGTATTATGCACACCCGCCTTGGGAGATACTGCAAGGTTCGGGCTCTTTGACTATCAGGCGGATAACATCGACCCAGTTAAAACGTTTCATTCCAGCACCCCTTATTATTAGGCACATGATAGCAGAGAAGGAGGAGAGAACATTTACACAAGTCATCTACACGTACGGCAAGCACACACTAACAAGCGACCCATGGTACAGCAGTTTTTCTCCGCTTTGTCAGAGACATCACTCTTGGAACAGAGTAGATGAAGTGAGTGTTCCGGGGATGTCGGAAATACATCCACTGTGCATTTCTACTCTTCAATTACGGTGTACACATCTGTGGCAGTGCTGTGCGCTTGTACAACACACACGTAACTCACTCTTTCTACATGGCCTGATTCAGTATGACTGACAGGCACGATGTATTACGCAGGTTTTACACCAGCGTTTCCTTACACCACTAAATATATATATATATATATATATATATATATATATATATATATATATATTCTATCCAATATTTATTTATCTGTCTATCTTTCTATGTTTTATTTGCGTCTTAATTATACAGTCTATTTCTCTATAGTAGCCTTTCTCTCTCTGTTGACAATTGTTTCTCTATTCTAACTCTTTTGTTAGTTTCAAACATAAATATTGATTCCGTTTTCGTATTTTATTCTCTATTTCATTTTAGTAGTATAATGTTTTCTTTCTTTATCTGATTCTATTTTATGGTTTTTTTATTCTGCCCGAATCTCTGTCAAACTCTTCATACAGCGCATCATTTCCTATTCAAAAATTGGTAAAGAACACTGAAGGAATGGCGCTCAAATAAGACAAAACGTCTGATTTAACCAACTGTCACGTTCATTTACTTGATAAATTGTACCCGCTGAATCGGATTGCATAGCGTGTTTCGCTTTGGGATGGAAACTAGAAAAGTGATGTTTAAGTATCGCCAAGTCTACACTGCAGTAAATCCCCCATCTATTACAGTGGTGATAATTGCGCTGCGCGCCTTTTATCAACGTTTGAAACACAAAACTAAAGCAGATATAAAAATGCGTCAATTCAAATGTTAATCTTATCCGTGCCAGAACAATGAAAATGATATTTCTGAATTAAGCTTGACAGACTGGCGAAATGCTATTTGAAAAGTAAGAATTTTGACGAATAAATTTTTGATAATTAACAACTAATATTTTAATTTATACTCTATTTCTGATGTTACAATTCGTTTATATCAAGAACCGATTAACACGTGGGAATCAAATTCAAGCTACTACACTTGTGGTTTTAAACCTTTTCCAGACCTTTGGTCATCTGCTTAAATACAAAAGTTGTTGCCCATAATACATATAGCTAAGTATGAAAGAAATATTTTAGTAATACAAATTTCCTGTTCAAAATAGAATATTGATAAGTCATTTTCAATAATGCTCAATAAATATGTTGGGATGAATTATATCTATTATAAACATAATTTCTAATTGCTAGAATTTCGTAAATAATTTTCAACTATTTTGATTTTACTTATATTTCATATTATTTAGAAATACTGTTCATCTCAGATTTTCTATTCTTCTATCAGACTTTACGATTGGATATAAAAGCATCAAGTAAAAGCTAATGCTCGCCCAACGGGAAAAATACAATTTTTTCAAATAATAATTGATTTTTTTTTACTAAATATTTAACTAAATATTCACCGATATTTTTAGTAAATTGCAAGTTCTTTCCCTCTGAATATGGCACGGTGGCTAAGTGGTTAACGACGCGGACTGTGAACATATACAGACACACACCCACATATATATATATATACATATACAATTATATATATATACATATATATACGCATATATATATATATATATATATATATATATATATACGTTGACACACACATTCATTTTAGATGTAGGTAAGCAATATTGAGCTTTGTCAATACAAGATGGGTACACATCCGACCGGCATATGCATGCGGCTGGGGGGTGTATTTAAATTTGATATCCCCTAGAACCTTATTTTTAGTTGAAACCAGATGCCCGTCCAGTGCGAATACAAAATCAGGTATTATCGAAAAGAAAAAAGGTATATAGTCATCCACATAGAAAATTGTTTTGCCGTCTAACGGTATTTTCAATTAGCTAGATTTAACAAATGTTTTCACGCTGAGATTCAAAACCCGATTTCCAGCTCACTTACAACTATAAGAGTGTCAGAAACTTTACTCATACGCTATCGGCTTAACTCGACAGTAAGAAATATTATAGTACTTATTTCTCATATCTTTTTGATTATATTCGCAGTAAATGGTACCTAGTATAGGTATATTCTATATAGAAGAATGATGCTTTACGCTAAATATATAACTTTATCCATTCTACTAGAGTGCTCAACAAATAAGAAAATATGATATGCAGTTATCCACATAACACTCTTTCGCCGTATCATGTCTTTTCACTATGTAATTACCTAGAAGTGTTTTCACGTCTGACCAACTGAAATTCTAATCAGCGGTCAGGAATATTTCCTCTACACTTCATAGAACACACACATGGTTGTTAGAAATTGGTATACGTTAATACAGGACCAAAGGTACCAAATATCACGTGCTTACATCTAATAGTATTTAAAACTACTATTTAAACGTAGTTATCGAACAGGAAGAGAGTCATTGTCAGACGTCCGTACATACGCCAATCATATTGATATCGATGAAACTGTGTATATATTATCTCTTGCTTTCTTAAATACGGTAAGCTGCCAATCATTTGTAATTGTATCCTTTTAACAGCAAAATGAAAATAAGATTGTCCATAATTAGTAGGCTATCGTGTGTCATAAGAAGCGCGAAAACTTGCTAATAAGCTGGCAACTAAAACTGTTTAATAGTTTTGAGATGATATAAATAACAGGAATGGTTACTGGTGTCTGAAGTCGGTTAAATGGTTGCAATTGGTCATCCATACAGCTTTCAGAGTTGCGTCTTGCTGTGATAAACTGTGAGTTTATGCAAATATATATCATATCATATCTCACTTTAGAAGGGTTGTAATTACTTAGTGTTTAATACCGAGACCGGTTCACTTCAAGAGAGTGTCATTATTATCAAACATATAAATATTCATAGTTTGATAATGTGAAGTATAGTTTTATCTGGTTACAAAACTAATGATCTCATTATGCAAATATTAGCGAACGCCAATGCGGCAGGAAAGTGGAGAGGGACATAGAGTTACACATGCCATGGCTGTGATTTGATTTTAGAGTTCAATATAGATAATAGTTCTGAGTCAATAAGACTTATGGCGAGTTTTGACTACATATTCAACAATAACATAAGTCGTGAGACTGCAAACATCAACCTGACAATGTAAAGATGGGCCAAAGTATTATCGGTACCGTGCTTCTCCGTATTGTATGAAGTATTTCTAATGGTATGCCATGGAAACATGATAACTCAAAAACTATTTATCTAACCAGGCTGAAATCGTGCATGATTACAAAACTAATGAGCATACGATTCATCACATTTAAAAATGTAGTAAGCTGAAAATTCGTCAAAATGTCAAACTTGACCTAAAAGTTCAAGGTCAATGCCAAACTACAAGGTCAACGTAATATAGGCGGCAGTACCTCATTGGCCACACTATTTCTTAATAGCGAGTCTTTACGATGAAAAAAAAAACAAAGTTTAGGCCAAAAGTGAGACTTTCACTTTTTTTCTGACCTTGAAGTTGTCATTTGATCAAATTACAGCAGGTCTAATTTAGACCAGGATCGATATTTTTTCGATTGGTCAAGCGATGTGGGCGTTAGGCCTCACCTAAATAAACAAAGTCGATCAAAAATATAGTCGCCGCCTTTAAACTTACTATCGTCTAACACGAAGCCATTCCTATATCGGAATGTGCTATAGAAATAAAATTAAAAGGTAGGCTATTTAGTTGCTGACAATTTTTAGTAAAGTAACATTTTCAGGTAAATCTTTCTCTGTATAAGCGGTTTGAACCCTGTGAGAATACTGTGTCTAGAATATACATTGACATAAAGAAAAATGTATATCAGTAGTAATCGTGCCCTTCTTCATGAGTTTACAAGATTCACGAAGAGCAATGTATCAAGAAAACTGCTTCAAACATGAAGAGGAGAGGGAAACAGGTTGCATCGCCTACTCCATTGAAACGCATTTTTAAAAAGTATAACAATAAAGCAGGATAAGCGAAAGCTAATCATTAAACAAAAACATCACAACGAACAGGCCATGAGTGAAGAATCAATATTTCGCTATTAGTTCATAAGGGGATTGTTCCTCATTGTAGATATGG
>OY744544.1:51090824-51133324 GCA_963556195.1 Sepiola atlantica
TTTTATCTTCTAATTATTGTATATTTGTTTCTTATAATTAGAATTACACTTTCAACTGATATTTTTATTTCTAGGTGTTTCGATATACTCTACAGTTTTTATCTTCTAATTATGTAAAGTGTCATTAATTAAAACTGTACTCTATCTTGATTTCTTAAAACAACATTACTGTAAATTTTTCTAATTATATTTTAATCAATTTTTAACTAATTATTTTTTAATTTTTCATTATTTTATATTCATCTATTTTTTCTTCTGGATTCGGTGAATATTTTAAATATTTTATTTTTAGTTGGTTTGCTGTTAGTTTGCTGTTTCTAATGCATTTCTCGGTCATAACTTTTTTAAAGCTGCTTGATGGAATAATATGTGGTTACATGTTGAGAGGTTTTATCTCCAGCATTGCCTGAATAAATGTTTGTTTTTCATATTGTTCTGGAACGTGATGTTTTATTATTAGTCTTCTGTATGTGATGTTATAAAGTGTGCTGACGAAGACGATTTGGAGACTTCAGAAAATACTGCTGGTTTAATTGTCTTGGAAACAATCGTACGCCATATAATTCGTTGGTTTTAATTCTTGCAATAATGTTAAAATATGGTTGATCTCAACTTACCTTATATATATATATATATATATATATATATATATATATATATATATATATATATATATATATGCACGTGTGTGGGTGTGTGGATTACACAAGATCAGAACAATATCAGTTCCGTCGATGCGTGTATAAATACCTTTTTACGCTCTTATTTTTGACTTTTTCTAAATAATTAAGAACCATGCTGCGTTCTCTCACATAAATCTTACAGACATTCCAACATACACACACATACACACACACACACACACACATATATATATATATATATATATATATATATATATATATATATATATATATATATATATATATATATAATTAACTTGTTACAAATATCCAGGGGGTATGAATCCGAAGGAAGTTGAAACCGGGTTTATGAGAGTGCTCAATGAAAATTCAGAGCAAAATATATATTTTTTGATTTTATTCCATTAGTTGCGACAAAACAAGTTTTGTTTGTTGTCACCAATGAAACAAAACTTGTTTTGTCGCAACTAATGGAATAAAATCAATATATATATGTATATATATATATATATATATATATATATATATATATATATATATATATATATATATATATATATATACTTCTCGTAAACAAGTATATATATGTATATACTTGTTACTTGCTTGGAATTTTATAAAATGTTCAAAATATCAGGCTTAATAATAAAAGATCCTTACTGAATTGTTGTCATGCCAATGTCTCAAATCTGTGCATAACGATTTCTAGCGCGAATGAAATATGAACGACTTTGCGTTTTTTACTTGCAAATGTTATACTACTGCTAAGCTCGACTGACGTATTAAGCACCGGTGTATATACACACAGAAGAAAATAACATACACACGCACACACACACCCACGCATATATATACATATATATATATATATATATATATATATATATATATATATATATATATATATATATATATATAAATGTATTAAGAAAACTGAAGGCAATGCATTGATTTCATCCCTCTTAATACATTTATTACAATTCCCAGAAATGCTTCAAGCTATTTTACTCTCTCTCTGTCTCTGTCACTGTCTCTGTCTGTCTGTCTGTCTGTCTCTGTCTCTCTCTCTCTCTCTCATTCTCTCTCTCTCTCTCTCTCTCTCTCTCTCTCTCTATATATATATATATATATATATATATATATTTATACAAACCTACCCGGCGGGTGCAGAACAATACTAAAAGGGCATTAAGCATTTTTATATTCTCAAACGTTGTGATGTCTTTAAATTTTGTAGGAAAATAGGTCAATGTTAACTTAGGTTTAAGTCTTACAGAGGTTCGAATGTTCGTTCGGTTTTTATGTGATTGAAGAAACTTAACATTTATTATTTACCAGCAAATCAAAGAGATTATATGTGAAGGAAGTAAGAGTTTATCCCTTTTCATACTACATGGGAATAAAGTATTTTATTGAAGGAAAATAATCGAGTGACAACATGCTGCACCAATCAGCAACAAATCTAAGAATCAGAATCAAATATTGTTCTACCAGATTAATAGCTATCGATAAAATATCCTATTATCCGACAGGATAAGTTCTTATATTAGATATATAATGCACACTCACATATACAAAATATATATAATATATATATATATATATATATATATATATATATATATATATATATATATATATACATATATATATATATATACACATATATATATATATATATATATATATTGAGATAGACAGAAATAGAAGGAAAATGTAAGGTAATGCATGCCCAATATTCATTTAAAGTTAGGAAACTGAATCGGAAGAGATGTTTCATATTTCAGCTTCCGGTTGCTGAGAGCATGGCCTCCATTTGCTGTCAGCCAATCAGTTTTGATTTCTGTCTCGTGACGCACTAATCTATTCGACTGGTCTTCATTTGGCAAACTAAATCCTATCGACATTTCCGCTCTGTATTGATTAACTCGTCATAATTATATATATGTGCACGTGACATTTTGTACAACGTTAATTTTGAGCATTGCCGTGAACATTCATTCCGCGCAGTTTCATTTATTTAGGGTTTGTTAAATTATTACGTCTCGATTACAGATTTGCAAACGGGCATTTACTAAGCGCGAAAAAGAAAAAAAAAACAGGGGAATCAGAGTTCCACAGAGTAATGATACTATTACTGTCGAGAGCATGACCGGAATTAACAAAAATGTAAATATACAAGAGAAAAAGTGGTCAATTAAATACGTCGCTTAGCAATAACTTTACGTTTTACTGTTCCTTAATTTTTAATGTATTACTTGACAGACATTAGATTTAAACTCGTGATATTCTAGTCAATAGACCACAATGGCATCCATGGTGTTAAACATGTATCCCGTTTTATTTGAACTCATACGTTCTAGGCTCATCACTGTTGCGCCTTTATTACATACAAGTTATATCAATTATGAATAAAAATAATGTATTTGTATCATTTGGATTATTCGGACTAGTTTTCTAATTTTAGATATTATTCTAAAAAAAATTCGGCCGATGTAACCTCCGACCTTTCTCAAATGCATCTTGTTGAACCCCATCTTTAATACTCGCAAGGACTTGTGGTGTAACGTATATAAATGCGTAGAAAGAATCAGTTCTAAGTAACAGTTTTCTGGAGGTTGAAGGTTAAATCCTCAGTTAGGGCGATACACAGAATACATTTTAGAATTACGTAAGATGTCTACCCGGTCATGGCTGACGGAACGAGAACAAGCTATCCCCGTTGATTGGATAAAGGGCTCCTTTCGAAATTCCGTACAGATATCCGAGTTCGACAGAAAGAATCCGTGAGTTTGACAAGATGCATAATAAATAAGCTATGCTCATAATTGTCTATTCTAAACCTAACCTTTACCCTCACCTTTTTTTAGAATACTCACACTTATTGAATTATAACATGATTTATAATCCCAATTTATATTAATACTTTTCAACAAATAGTTTAACATTTAAAAATATTTCAATTTTATTAATTTTATGGTTAAAAATTATTAAGTATATGTAGTCAACCTTTTTTATTTCACCAACATAAATTCTCTTGACTATGAATGAAGCCATCCACAAATATAAATCAACATTATATCTACAAAATATCAATAACTATGCGTGATATATGTAAACGAAACAAATCCAGTGAAACAAACGCCGGATTTAGTAGTAATTGTAATAGTTCTAGGTTCTAAATAACTCTAAGAAAGAAGAAATACACGATTGGAATGTTCTGAGATGTTTGTCAACATAAAACCGTAGTGCTATGGAGTTATACTCAGTTTTAATTGACATTTTTTCTGAAGGTTGAAGGTTCAATCCTCAGTACAAGAATATTATTAAGAATTAATTTAGATTTCAACTCGGTAATAGTAACGGTATGAAAACATTTTTTCTCTTGGATCAAATTAAAGGTTATTTTTAAAAAGTCGTACAGATTCCTGAGTTCGATGACCTGTAGAAAATCGGAGGTCAAATTTACTGAAACGTCATGAGAATATCATCCAAGATCAGGACATAAGTTCGAATCATCTAAATTATACGAATTAATCAAATCTTAAATTAATTAAAACATTCATAAAATGTAAAATAATAATATAAAATACTATATTAAGTTCTAACTTATTAGTAGAAACGTATACCTTTATCAAGTAATAATAAGTATGATATGAAATTATATTTAATCGGAGCTGCGTCTGAATCAATTATCGCTAACCAATTTATCTCTACACGTCGAATGATTATACTGTAAGACAACATTTTAAAAACACATTTTCTGTAAACATTATGTTTTAAAATGAATTTTAAAACTTATGTTTTCTTCTTTACAAAATTAAATACTTTTTAAAACTTTAAATTAGTTTGGTATGTTTATCGTTTCAACAGTGGTAGCTAATATGGTTGTGATTATATATATATATGCAAATATATATATATATATATATATATATATATATATATATATATATATATATATATATATATATATATATATATATATATATATAAAGCATTCCTGTCCCCGTTCGCATATCCGTAAATTTCTAGTAAGTAACACAAAAATCATCGCACAAAATACTAATACACTTAAACTCCACATACTCGAAACCCTATGTATTAAAACAGAAAAACCAGATATTAACAAGATTAATTATACTATTAGTACTAATATACTGAAATGCCTGTAAATATAAATTTAAATTAAACACAGTCCTTTATTTTACCCGCCTACGTAGAATATATATTCACTCCTAGGTCTATGCCTGGTTAACATTACTCCACTGACGATGGACCTGGAAGGGTCCGAAAGCGCTTTGGGAAGCTTTGGCAATTTTATCCGCCAGTTTCCGTCTGAAACTAAGAACCTAATCACAAAAACGGAAAGGATCATAGAAAAAATATCCAGACACAAGATGTCCGTTATTTTTAATGATACTTGTATAAAAGAAAAGATGCTGCCAAGATACATATATATATATATATATATATATATATATATATATATATATATATATATATATATATATATATATATATATATATATATTATGTACGTATAAAATTAATAAAAATATATATATTAACAAAAATGCGTACTATAAAGTTAAGGGAAACTAATAGTACCATTTTCTGCATCTAAATCACTCAGGGAGTGAAACAATCGAAATAATAGTAGTAAGCAAAAGAAAAAAACGATCGCTGTAATTACCAACAACAACAATTACATAAACATACAGAAAATATGTAGGTTATTAAAACCGTGCATATATCTAGACAGGGCGTCGTAGTCTATTGGTAAGGCGCTGGACTGTATAATACATATCGAAGGTTCAATCCTTGCCTAAGTTAGCTATGCTGATGACGGCTGTGAGCAAAAACCACGTGAACATGTTATACTTTTATGTATGTATCATATTAATAAATATATATATATATATATATATATATATATATATATATATATATATATATATATATTAGCGAAAATACGTCTTATAAAGTTAAGGGCGACTAATAATGCAATTTTCTGCATTTTAATAAATCAGGGAGTGAAACAATCGAAATGATAGGTGTAACCAAGTAAAACGACGAACGCTGCAATCACCAATAAAAATAATTACATAAATGTACGTCATATATATATATATATATATATATATATATATATATATACGGTAATATAAACACAATGTATATATAATATGAAACCAATATATATATGTATGATATAATAAAAGTATTTCTATATGGTTAAGATCGATTCTCATGCGTAGGGATTTTCAAATGAAAATAAAACTCAATGAACAATATTTAAATCTTTACAAGATTATTTGAAAAATTTAAATATACTTCTAAATAATTAAACTACGAGTTATATCATCCTGTGATTTCATAGTAATTTCGGAGCAAAACACTCTTACATGTGTGTCTGGAGATAATACACAACATACTTGAACAAAATGCAACTTATAATATTAACATCTCCATCTTTATAGATGAAAACTTCACAACATCCCGGTAGAAATTCATTAAAAAAGCCTTCTGAATAGCCAATGGCGAAAGAATCTGGATGCACATAAGAAGATTCCCTAAAAAAGGAAAAAGACTTTCAAAAATCAAGGAAAACTGAGTCAAAGTAATTCAAAAATACCCCAAAATGTGTATATCTCTCTCTATATATATATATCTCATTCTCTCTCTCTCTCTCTTTTTCTCGATATATATATATATATATATATATATATATATATATATATATATATATATATATATATGTATAAGCCTGACTATTCCCCCGGGGTATGAAACACAGAATGCTCTGTGTAGCTTAATTGCCATAAATATATATATATATATATATATATATATATATATATATATATATATATATATATATATATATATATATCAGTTTAAAAGAACAAAACTCAAGCCATATTATATCACTAAATAAATTAAACAAAACCCATTATAACGATGGACATATACGAGAGGTGAACATCGACCATAATACACGCCAGCCCGCATCAGACGTAGCAAGTAAACACATCTTCAACAATATTCTTAGAGGCTTCTACCAGATTGCAGGAAATATTTTTTCCTAGTAGTACCAAGCTAAGGAAGATTATTAAAAACACAGTTAATTTGTCATTTTCTAGATCGATAAACCTAGCCTAAACCATTACAGCTTCTAACAATAATAAAATAAACCATAAGATAAAAAATAGTTTATTGAATAGCGACAGAACTCTGCAGTTGCACCCCTACTATAATTGTAGAAATGTAAAGCAATGCCTCATAGAAGGTAAGTGTCTTGCTTCTTATATAGTGTATACCTGCAACATTGTGCTAGGACATATGCACAGTTTTCAGGATAGATATAGAAACCATACTAATTTATTCGAAGCAAGGCTTAACTCAGATCCTAAGGAAATGTCAACATCATTAGCTAAATGTGTTAGAGAATTATGGTAAAATAACGTTCAATTTGAATTGAAATGGTCTATAACAGGTAAAGCATATACATGCGCCAATGGTAAGCTTCTAAAATGTAATCAATACACCCTTGAATCTTGCCATATAATAATTGGCAATGATAATTTAATTAATAAGAAACAAACATCCTGCAGAATTGCTTGCATCTATTGAGTTACAAACTCTCGCATTTTTGGCCTGGCTTACATATACACCTAAACTGTGTTTCTCGCTTTATTGCAGATCATAATATTGTTAATAACTTCAATAATATAAATCGCACAAGATTGAAATTTTGCACACTGAAAGAGTGCTCCTAAGTAGGTAATATACCAAAATATTTTGTAAATCTATACTATATTTCTAAAGTTATAGACATTTATCCATTTGTTAGCCACTTTCACTGTTTCTCGCTTCATTGCAGGTTTGTAAAAATGCCCCAAAATCGACGTTTGACTGCTACTGAAAGGCAAAGGGTTGTAGCTGGCCTTGCAGAAGGACTGACACATCTGGATTTAGCCAAGGAACTGGGAGGGGATAAGAGAACCTTGGTTTCTTTTGTGGAGAAGCCCAACACTGCACCAAGGAAAAATACGAGTACAAGAAGGAGCATTTCCCTTCGTGATATGCGAAAAATACGCAGACAGATTATTAGGGAACCAAATGGCACTAGCGCCTCCATTTTTGGCAAAGCTGGCGTTGTTCCGATGTCAAGGAATGAGATGGCCAGGAATGTGACGCCCATTTCCATGCCTCCCTTGAACAAAACCCATAAGGGAAAACGCATTACGTGGGTAGAAAAATACATGAAAACGGACTTCTAACAGGTTCTATTAACAGATGAAGCTAGAGCCACACTTGATGGTTCGGATGGATAGGCTAAAGTTTGGAGTCCTGTCGGAGCTGCTATCTCACATCGCATTTGTCGCCAATAAGGTGGCGGGGGAGTTATGTTTTGGGCGGGTATCATAGGTGATAAATTAATTGGACCTTTCCGAGTGCCAGAGGGTGTGAAACTCACAAGCCAAGCATACATATCATTCTTAGATGAGCATTTGTCACTTTGGCTGGACGACCTGCCTTTACTTCGTCTACGTCAACTGATTTTTATGCACGACAATGCTCTATCTCATGCAGCAAAGGCTATGACTACCTTCCTTGCATCTCTGGCCATCAAGGGAGAGAGTCTCATGACTTGGCCGCCTTGTTCTCCTGACTTAAACCCGATTGAGCAGCTCTGGTCAATTTTAAAGAGAAAGGTTTATGAAGGAGGACAACAATTTACATAAAAAAATGCCCTCTGGAATAAAATTGTTGATGTTGCTAGTAGCATAACACCTTTCCAAATCAACAGATTGACTTAATCTGTTGATGGGAGACTGCAGAGGGTAATTTCAAGAAATGGGAGATTTGTTGATAAATGATTCAATTTTGTGGTGCATATCTGGTGATTTCTTCCTTACATTTCATTTATATTGTTACTTATGATTTAAATGATTAAAATAATTGACCCTGCTAAGTCAAAAAAATTTTTTTATCACCTATGGACTGTATTTTAACAAACCTGCAATAAAACGAGAAACAGTAAAAATGGCTAACAAATACATAAATGTCTATAACTTTAGAAATATGGTATAGATTTGCAAAATATTTTGGTATCTTACCTACTTAGGAGCACTCTTTCAGTGTGCAAAATTTCAAACTTGTGCGATTTATATTATTGAAGTTATTAACAATATTATAATCTGCAATAAAACGAGAAACACAGTTTAGAATTAGATCATCTGGAAAATTAAATGGATTGGCATATACATAGATTAATTATTCAGTATATACTTTTAATTAGAAAATATTTTTGACTAAAAATCTAATATACTTATGTGATGGACAGACTTATTCTTAACTTCAGATGTATAAATTTATCGTTAAAGTATACTTATAGTAGACTTTTGAAGAGTAAACTTAGTTATTCGATTTTAATAAACCTCATAGATTACGTTGACTAATGCTCTTTATTGAAAAGTAAAATATGAAACACGTAAATAACATTATATATACCATATGACGTTAGCAAATGACAACTTTCAAAATCTATTTAGGCATGTTTATTGTACCTAAGCTTCGTATCTCTAGGTGGGAAATAATATCATGCCTTTTCTAAACTTAGTGATGACATTATAATAACTTTGTAATATTTAAAAACAATGTTCTTTATACATTCTATTTAGTATTACAATATCCGATCTGCAACGTTAGTAAGGTTAAACGTATTTTTTACTCTGGACAATAAATCCAATATAGATGGCGTACTAGGAAACAATCTGTGTTTCCTTTGAGAGACTTGGATCCATGTAATATGTATGTAAATGCTTTTTGTGTATTTCTGTTCGAGGGTTTATTCTCGGAGCTACACAAATGAACAATCCTTTTGGCTAAGATCAAAGTGTAGTATCTGTTCCGATGGATACTACACCCCATAGACTGGTATCGTCTTGGCCTTTGGGGCTTGATTCCGCCGGTCTATGGGTCTGTCCTGTGCAGTTCTAGGAGGTCCACCCTCCCAGGCTTTGCCTCCCCTCTTTGGGGAGAAGTAAGTTTATTGCTTACTGCCTTAGGCGCCCCTACCGGGGAATTCCGAGGGGGCTGCCCAGGTAATTTTTAATGGCCAGAGTACTCACCTTCTCGGGCGCTGGCTTTTCAAGTCCCACTTTCCCGCCCGACCTTGGGTCGCATCTTACCTTGCGGGAGTAAGATAAAACTGGCCTTGTGTCTAGCCTCCTGAAGAGGAAGTAAATAAATACACAAATGAACAATCCTGCTAGTTACATGTTTATTGCAGTTTTTTTGTGCACGAAACGGACGTACACTTACATTGAATTCCTTTGAATTTCGGTAATAAAAAAATGAATAAAGACTCAGTCATTGGAATTTAACATACTATTGCGCATTGAGGAAAACAACTTTAATAATATATATATATATATATATATATATATATATATATATATATATATATATATATATATATATATAGGTAACAACTTATACACAAATTATATATGATATATACAATTTGTGAATACGTTGTTTTCTTACTTTGACACTATTATCACTATTTCCACAAGTGCGCCATGACTTCCTTAAAAAATGGGTTGCATTTAATTTACTCAGATCTTCAAACACTCATTTGTCCCTAGTTACAAAAAATGTACATACAGATTAAGATACCTACAATTATTATCTTTCCAGTAATATTATAAACTAGGAGTATTCATATTTGATGTGGGTACATGATAATATTTCCAATTGCATAGCCATGCAGCACACGCATAGTATAAGATATAAATGAATTGGCTCTAAATAGTAATGACCATATAATTGAATATACAGTTGCAACTTAAATGTATGCTTGAAAGTGCGTATACGTTTTTTTGCGGCAGGGCTGTTGTGTAAATATGTATGCGGAAGGTTGATAAGAGTTTATGGCCGTGTGTTTAATAGATTGCGTCAGTATACGTGTAGGCAAATGATAAATTGTACTTTTGTTTCGAGATAATTGGATCTGGACGACAGTGGATAATAGATTACGGTCCTTGCCAGTTTTTATTATTCGTTTTTCTTTACATTTTGTTTCATCTCTCTTTCCCTGTTTTTCATTTCTTTACTGCCTTTTTACATTCGTTATTTTGATCTCATGTTTCTTTGTTTCCGCTTTTTATATTCTGTTTTTAGATTTTTACATTGTTTCGCTCTTTATGTTCTTCGTCTCTGCCTTCAACCCTTTTTTCTTTGTTTCCTATTATATTTTATTTGATCATTACTTTTAAGGCTTACAGTCATTTTATTCTATTTCTATAACTACAAGAAGTAGGTATGATCTACGCATACCGAAGTGTACTATAATATCGGCTGTGTATTTAATATTTATTTTTTTCATATTTAAATACAAATTTAAATAAGAATAAGGAATCTACAGAATAAGTTATCTGCGCAATTATTTAAAATAATGATATATATTTACATATATTTTTTTATTTTAAGCAGTTTTTATGTATTTCTATTATATTTGATATCATGTTATCGGCATCTATTCCTTTCACTTATGCTGTAATGAATGTACGTATGTAAGGCATGAACCTTACTGTAATCATAATACCAACAATCGATCGAATAAACGTTAGGTATTTTATTCAGTAGATTATAACCCCAACATTTTGAATATATCGTCTAACAGACAAACCACTCTATTTCACATCTATTAGTTTCTCTATCTAAAAACATACGTGTATATATATATATATATATATATATATATATATATATATATATATATATATATAGATAAGCCACGTACTGCGATATCCAGATTCAATTCAGATGGTTCTATTGAGTTGATGTCCATTGATGTCAAGCACTGGGTAGAGATTTTGACTGCGCGAAGACTATACGCGTGCTCGCAAAATTCAGTTACATGTCACACCTCCAGGAAAATCGAGAAGTTGATGTCTGAGAACTGCTTAGACTTCACCATCTTCGTCCAACTCACCTGATTGCACCCCCATTGATTATTTTGCATCGGGGGCATTAGAGAAAGACCACAGCCGGCTTAAACACCAAAGGTCTCGTGAACGCCACATGGGCAACTAATAACAAAACGGCCAAATCAATAGACAGGAACTAACTATACATATATATATATATATATATATATATATATATATATATATATATATATATATATATATATATATATATATATAATGAGAATGGAAATGTTCTTTTAAAGCATTTTAAATATAAATTTGAGAATCATGCAAAACATATCTTGTCTCTGCAGAAAAAAATATACCCGACAATTTTAAGAGAAAAGTAAAAAAACAATAATTAATTGTCCGTGTCTTTAAACGGCTTTTAGCTTGATTTTTAAATTTAAATAAACACACACACGAATATATATATATATATATATATATATATATATATATATATATATATATATATATATATATATATATATATATATATAAAGTAGACCACTAAAGGCGAACTTTTAGGGAAGCTAAAACCTATTGTGAAAGTATACAGCTCAATATACAGGATAGAGCAGATAGATGGGTAGAAGGGTAAAAAGGAATTAGAAAAGCGAAAGGAAGATATCTGTTTTCAATTCAGTTGCTCAATGCAAGGTATATTCCGCGAAAAGGCAATTTATTCAATTAATTTTTCTATTAATTTCTCCTTAAGCCAGGCTTTGCAAAGATCAAAATCTTATCATCAGAGGAAATTGCTGGGATAGATTAGTTGGCAAAGGCCAAGATTCAAAATTTGAAAAAGTGAAACAAAGATTGTGGGGAAATACAAGGTAAAACGCTGCCAGAATGCAAGCAAATGTCCGATTGCAAAAAAATCCGGTGTCCAAAAAGTCCAGCGGTTAAAGTGATTTGTATGTAGTTCGTTAGAAGGCACGATAAATAAAATGAGGGGTTTCAAAGTTAAAATCCAGGTGCGGCGAAAAGTAGATAGAATCTAATCGGACATTTGCTTTCATTCTTGCAGCGTTTTGCCTGGTTTTTCCCCACAATCTTTCTTTCACTTTTTAAAATTTTAAATCTTGGCCTTTGCCAATTTCGTCTGATGATAAGATGTTGATCTTTGAAAAGCCTAGCTTAAGGAAAAATTAATAGAAACATTAATTGAATAAATTTCCTTTTCGCGGAATATACCTTGCATTGAGCATCTGAATTGAAAACAGATCTGCCTTTCGCTTTTCTAATTCCTTTTCACCCTTCTACCTATATATATATATATATATATATATATATATATATATATATATATATATATATATATATATATATAATTTTCGGTCGGTTTTCTTTATATTGCAAGGAGGGTTATTTTATCATACCCTATTTAATACTAGAGTTACTATTTACATTTTTTTCTATATATTTGTGTCATTGTCGTTATATAACCATCTTTTTTACTCTTTAATATCATGAGAATTCTGATTTTACATATACTTAAAATTATTTTCCGTTTCATCTATGTATACATTTGTTGTTTGTTCATATATATATATATATATATATATATATATATATATATATATATATATATATATACTGTTGCTGTATATATGTTGCTGTATATATTACGAAAGCTGTTAACCGACTATTTATTAATGGCAAATTATTCATTCTTCATTATTATTAAGACTGATGTGATAATAACTTATATTACTGTAAATATAAATAATTATGTTTACTGTTTTTATTTGTTATTGATTACATGTTATGCATTCAACAATACCCACATGTATTGCTTTACCAATTAATATTTATGAATAGGGGATTGATTTTAGAATAATGTGTATTCATTATCCTCTAGAAAATGTGTGTTTTATCTGCCTGTCATAAGAAAATTTAAACCACATTTGTTTGTGTTTCTTATTATTTCATTTTTTTAAAGCTGGTTTATATTATTGTTTGTGTGTTGGTTTACTACATTTATATTGTAAGAATATATGGCTAGTTAATAACCTATTACCTTAATTATATAATTGGTCATTGTTTGTTTTTTTCCTGAGGTGTATATGTTTAGTTGTCTAAATAGAAGTGTATACCTCAACACCATTTTTTTCTTTTAAGTTAATTTTAATCTTTATATGAAAACTTATGTTTTGAAAAGTGTGCATTACTTTTTGATTATCTAAATTTCTGATGTATTTTGAAATATGAATTCATTATCCCTATGAATAAAACTATTTTCTGTTTTTTTATTGTAGATGAACGCTTATTGATAACATATATTCCTGTCAACTCGGTTGCTAATATATAATCGTGACAGCCAACCGGAACGATAAAATGTGCTGTTTTTGTAATTATATATTATTGCAATGGAATAATATGGATTTTGTAGGTTGTTTTATTATTTGTATGTCGTCAAAATAAGTGCTTATAAATGTCCAACCTAATAACGTATAAGGATAAATTACAAAACGGTGAGTTAGAACTTTCAGTGTTTTTATGTTTTGGGTTCTTTTCGGAAACGATATCTACCTCCATATATATGTCTCTCTATCTCTTTCTCTCTCTCTCGCTCTCTCTCTCATATATATATATATATATATATATATATATATATATATATACATATATATATATATATATATATATATATATATATGTATATATACAAGCGGAACCCGTCGTAGCAAATCGATTCGATCAAGAAATTGTAGCCGCCATATTGAATGCTTAAATGTTGCAGGAACTGTGTTCGTTAATTTCATTCGCTGAAATCCGGAATGAATTTTAATATAGAAGTCATAGGTAGAATTAGAAATAACGTTCTCTGATATTCGCGGAATATCATCGGAGTGAACGGGAGCGGTCATTAAGTCTTTGCGTATTGCTTTATATTATGTAGTAAATTAATACCAGGCAAATAATACATAAGGACGGACTGTTTTGTGAAAAGTAAACTTTGTTTATTAGTTCCCGGTGTTGATGAGTGGAGTGACAGTACATAATTGTTAGGGAGGAAAGTTTTTGCTACAACCCATATGGAGTTGGTGTGTCGGAGAGTCGAAGATGGCGGGCCAAATGTAATGTTAAGTGTTAGCTGGAAAAAATAATAAGATATTTACTAAAACACGCTCGAGTGAATAAGTGTGATATAGAGGTGAGTTTAGTAGCCTGTGATTCATGTGATTATTTTCCTATACTCCGAGACGGTACAGAGGAAAAATCGTCTCTACTTTATATATATTATATATATATATATATATATATATATTATTTTATAAATCTGTATTATCTACAGACATATATCTTATATCCAGTAACAATTATCAGTGTGGCTATATACAACCGCACTACTGATCGCTGAATTCGAGGCGTTAACTCGAGTAATGGATTTCTCCAATCCAACATCGGCCGTCGTGACGGTTACATTGAAAAGGAGACAAATACACTTCATCTTTATTCCTGAGTATACTAAGTATATATATATATATATATATATATATATATATATATATATATATATATATATATATATATATATATATATATATACTGATAATAAACATGTTATTTATACACACATAATTTAGCTGCACATTTACAGACATGTTACAGGTCTAGATGAAACCCAGCAGAACTTTCTCAAGCAACTCTCCGTCTATGAAGGTGGAGATAGAAAGCATATATACGATTTAATCTTGATTTAATTTATCGTTCATCCTATTTATCTTTAATAAATGATAATGCATTTTTACTGATTTACTACGTGCAATGCCACAGCTTCTAATGGTAACAGGATATGAATATGGATATTTTCATTTTCGACATACATGGTTTTATTAGAAACTGTGTAAAGCCAGCATTCGTCTAAAAATCGATTTCGTGTATAGGTAAATTTAACAATTTTGGTAGAATCATTATTTTGTCATGCGTAAGTTGACACCAGATTTTTGCAGAAGCAATCCTTGAATATATATATATATATATATATACATACATATATATATATATATATATATATACACACATATATATATATATATATATATATATATATATATATATATATATATATATATATATATATATATATATATATATATTAGTACTTCATGTATCCAAATAAAATATTGTAAGGAGATATAATTTTTAATGTATCAGTTTTCAGTATTTACTTCAACAGTGCTGGATAGTAAGTAGAGCTACGTAGTAAGCAATGAAAATATATATGGCAATCAAGCTACACAGAGGCTCCCGTGTTTCATCCCCGGGGGAATCGTCAGGCTAAATGCATGGAGTTATTTTTGTCAGGTGTTTTTATATACATGGCTTTCTAGTTACCAATCAGATTCTTTGTTGTTCCCTCAACCAATCGTTGGGCTTCCCGCGGACAAAGGCTTTGTTGCTGACGCTCCTATACCTATCCTATTTTGGTTAACAATGGATTTTCCTATATCCTGTTTCCTTTGTTGTGTCAATACAGTCGGCGAATTTATTTTAACACGTGGTTTCTTGTATTTCTATTTTAGGTTTTAAATTTTAACTTGTTCAGTTTTTTATTTATTTATTTTTTTAATTGTTTTATTTATTATATATCATCCTAAGGTAAATGCATTTCTGTGTAAACAGCTGTTTGCAATTTCACTTCTAGAGTTTTATAGGTTTCGGGGATCTTTAAAATTTAAGATTTCATATTTTTCATTCAGGCATAATCTACACGGGTCGTCTAAGTTTCTAGATGTACTGGCCTGTCTTACTATTTTCCATTCAATTATTGGTGAGTGTCCATTGGGAGCTCAAAGAAAATGGACACTCACCAATAATTGAATGGAAAATAGTAAGACAGGCCAGTACATGTAGAAAGCTAGACGACCCGTGTAGATTATGCCCGAATGAAAAAATGAAATCCTAAATTTTAAAGATCCTCGAAACCTATTAAACTCTAGAAGTGAAATAGCAAACAGCTGTTTACACAGAAACAAATTTACCTCAGGTTGATATATAATAAATAAAAATAAATAAATAAATAAAAAACTGAACAAGTTAAAATTTAAAAGAAACCACGTGTTAAAATAAATTCGCCGACTGTATTGACACAACAACGGAAACAGGATATAGGAAAATCTATTGTTAACAAAAATAGGATAGGTATAGGAGTGTCACCAACAAAGCCTTTGTTCGCGGGAAGCCCAACGATTGGCTGAGGGAACAACAAAGAATCTGATTAGTTAACTAGAAAGCCATGTATATAAAAACACCTGACAAAAATAACTCCATGCATTCAGTCTGACGATTCCCCCCGGGGATGAAACACGGGAGCCTCTGTGTAGCTTGATTGCCATATATATTTTCATTGCTTACTATATATATATATATCAATGCAATGTCAATAATTTCACATGAAAATATCTAAAGAGCTACATTCGTTTTATTCATTTGAAAAATATTAATATTAAAATTAGAAACAAATTATTAATACTTGAAATATTTAAATTGTAAAAATAATAAACTTAATTAAAATATTAAAACGTTCGGTGTATTTAAATCTATTTTTCGCAAACCAGATTTTTACAATACGAAGAAAGATAATATTTTTGACATATTTAAATTGTGACAACATTCCGTAAAAGAATATAGAACGGCCATATTCGCTCAATTTATTCCGAAATATTTAGCTTACAATAACAATAACTTTTACGAGAGAAGAGAGAGCGATTTTTCTTTATTCGAGGAATACTGTTTAAGCGTCTTAGGACATAACATTAACTTTGAAAGATATTAATTATTTCAAGATAAACATTACTACTATCATACAAATAGATAAACAAGCAACTTACAGTATTGCTATGAATGTTATACAATGATCTATTAATAGTTTGTATTATACTATTATGATCAACTAGAAAAAGACTCGTCCTAAGACGCTTAAACTTTATTTCTCGAACAAAACAGCTTTGCACAATTAAGGAGATCAAAATAAAGATGCCTTATTCCAATTTTGATCAACATCCATTACATTATCTTAAATCTAAAAAATGTCTACAATTTAAGGCTCACGCTTAATGAGTCTTAAAGGGAAATTCAAATTCAGTGAATTTAACTTAATTGGTGTGTTGTGATCATATCTCAAATTTAATGCAAATATGAAATATTTAAGATATTTAAATTTTCAAATGAAATGTTGTGCCCATATTTTAATTTCACAAAAATTGGAAGTATCTGAATTTTCACGAAGCCTTCATTTCCCTTGTCATCTTTGCATAACAGTAAAGTAAATTACTCCTGGCATCTGTGTTTCAAAATTCATAATGATCGGTTGATTAGTTTACGAGTTAATCGTATACATAGAAATATATAAACATATACACATACTATATTTCGGAATTTTTTAGATGAGGATTGATAATTAGTATTTCTTGATCATTCGGACTATTGTTCTCATTTTATATGTTATTATCACAACGTTTCGGCCAATGGAACGCGAGCAAGCTACTCCGTGATTCCGTTTGAAAGTTCCGCACATTTTCCCGAGTTAGACATTATGATATCGCTGAGTTCAACAAGATGTACCTGAAAAAAGTCGGAGCTTACATCGGACGAGACGTTGTAAGGATAATATTCAAGATGTGAACAGTAGTCTGAATACCCCAAATAATACAAAATATGCACACACCTTATATAAACATGGGTATTATACTCCATTTAGTGTCAGTTGTATTACTCACATCATATAAAACAAAATATCCATATATTGTTTTAACACTCTGTTTAAACACTTATTAGCTAGAAAATATTTAATAAAACAAACTCATTACACATTTGCGTTTTAGTTTGAAACATGTTTTTACTTGACGAAAACAAAGGAAGACGAAAGAGATATAGAATGAGAAACAGAAAGTTAGGATCAAAAAGTTCTACGCGAACAGGAGCTAAACAGTTCACTATGATGAAAGTCTACAGGAAAATATCAAATTATTGTGTTTGTAATTCCAACAGACCACTGGTGGAAACTTAACGAAGAACACACAACTGAATTACTAAATTGGAATGTTTAATTAGAAATGAATATAGCGATAGTTTCGAACGTAATCAGACATCTATGAATAATCGAAAAAAGCTTAAGGTAGAAGACTTGAGGGGATTCGAAATCAGTGATTGATTGAGACCATTGACACGGAGACATTTGTCCGTTGGAATTGTGAGAAGATTCATGGAATATTAAGGAGACTTGTTGTCACTTAAACCACCAGTAACTGCTTGTATGAATCTCCTTAATGATAATAGTAAGGAAACCATTTATACACTGGTTGGAAAGTCGAATGAACTATCAATCAAGTTGGCTTAGCAAGTTGGCTCAGGGGAATACATGAATAGACATGAATCGGTGATCCACTGGGAACATAGCAGAAATTGTCGTGGGTAATGAATAGCGGACGTTTCTAGAGAGATACTGGAAGGAAATGAAGAATAGAAAAGTAATGGGATTTTCTATTGGAGCAAGCCACATTTTGAAAGATAAAGGTAACCGTATTACTAGTGGTGATCGGAGTGCAGAGAACGCATATTAAGAATCTATCAATGAAACTTGAATAATTGAAAATTTGGCAAGAAAAATGAACTATTTGTATAACGATGTTTTGTCATATTTTATTTGATAAATAAATAATTCAACATTTGATACAATATTGATATTATATTGAAATTAAAAAGTTCAGCAAATGCTTTTCCAACCACGAGCTTTAAAAAGCCTATATGCCGAATATCAGGAAGTTTCACATCAGATTTCCTGCTGTTTCGGCAGGCTGAAGGCAGACTCAATGACTCCTCTCAAATGGAAAGCTGCTCGTAAAGCCAAGTCAATTCCCTATTGACCTCGGTGTAAAGCGTCATGAATAGACCAAGGCGGTTGAGAAAGTCCCGTGTAACGTGACCAACCGCTCCACTTGTCTCTACAGTGATCCGGTAGAATACAAACCTGTCGAGAATACCAGCATATTTTGATCGGTTACCGTCATGCACTGACTCTGCTACACTTCAAGGGGTTGTCGCTGATTTCGTTACTAATTAAGGTGTGAAGGTTTTGACAATAGTCGCATTGCATATTAACGTTTAAAAATGGAAATGTCGTCAGTCTATCAGACTGTTTGCCGTACTCTGTTGTGGCTAACTCGTTCGAGAATCGATGAGAAGCCAGAGACGGGAAGCCAGCAATGTATATGGCCTTTCAGACGACGTCGTTTAATACAATTTTATTTAAGATGAGATTTTGTCTTTGGATCACAAATAAAATAAATCAACAATAAAGCAGTTCGGTTATTTCCAACTAATTGTCGTAGATAGCCTAAATACGAATAAACTTGAACAGTACCGACATATTTAGGAGGCTTATTGTCACTCACATTCTAGCACCAGGGACATCCACTGGTTTTATCAGTTAAAAGTCACTGGTAAAAAATGGGTATGTTACTAATAATAACAGCGATTGGTATTACACACTATGCTTATGAATAGTCTACGAGGATGGACACACCGCGGTCGGAGATCACTATCCGAATCTCTCCAGGAATGTCATGGAGAGTATTGTAATACCGATGGTATTTATTGCCATTAAGATTTCAAAGATACATAACGGCCGTTTTTGGAAAGACATCGATAAAAAAACGGCTGTTGAGAAAACGAAATAGGATTTGCAACGAATATCGAAAGAAGTTAGGAATACTACTACTGCTACTACTCCTACTACTACTACTACCACCACCACCACCCCAACCACCACCACCAACAACAACATCAGCAGTAGCATCATCAGCAGCAGCAACAACAACAACAACAGCAACAACAACACCACCAACAACAATAATAATAAAAATAATAATAATAATAATAATGATGATAATAATAATGATGATAATGATAATAATAATAATAATAATAATAATAATAATAATAATAATTATGATGATGATGATGATCATAATAATAATAATAATAATAATAATAATAATCATTATGATCATTATCATCATCATCATCATCATCATCATCATCATCATCATCACATCATCATCATCATCATGATTTATCATCTTCTTCGGAGACTTGTTGTCACCCAGACTTCATTTCTTACCAGCGAACGGTCATTGGTAATACGTCGTGTTAGAACTCCTAGTGAATAAAATAATACCAAAATAATATTGTGCTACTATTTGTGTTAATGCTGCTACTACGATCATCACACTGATACAATATTTTCGTATACTTTTCCCTTCATCGTTAGCTACCGGTCAAGCCAGATGCAGTCACTTTTATAATGGAAGTGAGAGAGGCTGTAGGATATTGTTTTTTATGTATCTTGATTCTGGAATGGCAATTAATATTGCATCTACCAAATGCTATCACTGTAACAACAAATACAGCCCTACTACTACTACTACTACTACTACTACTACTACTACTACTACTACAAAAAATAAATAATCATAATAATAATGATAATAATCATAATATTGATTATAGAAACACACGAATAATAACAATACCAAGAACACCGGCGATATAACGTTGATGACAAGACTGATTGAAAATATCATGGGCGTATATATGGTTGGACATCTTTCGATAGGGAAACAAATGAAGAGAGATCTGAAATAATAAAAAAAACAACGGAGAAAGTGAGAGAGGGCGTGAGTTGTGGGTTGGAGAATAGAGTGAGAGATAGATATATATATATAGAGAGAGAGGGGGAGAGAGAAAGTGTTATCTGTATTTACACAACATGTCGTCATCCGGTCCAGTGTGAATCTCATCCGATCATGAGATCACCAAAAAGCACGTTTCTCCATTCCCCCTACTTTCCGGCAGAAGACAATTTCCAAATCACAGTTTTCTTATTGTGTTTTACATTTTTGCGAATTTTCTTCATTTATTCAATCAGATTTTTTTCAATTTCGATATTTATTACGTTTTCTTTGTTTGTGATTTTCATCTGATAAGGATAGGATTTGTCTTGTTGGAAGAAAAGAGATGTTCGTTTTGAACAGGTCGAGTTTTCTCAATTCTTGCTATGCGTCAGTAGAAAATGTTGGCAAATCAAACGATCTGTTTTGCGTGCACAAAGACAACATCACGTTGTGTTCATGCGTTGCTTTAGTTGGCATTGTGGTTGAGTGTGTTTCTCTTGCTTTGCTATTTGTGGTATTATAGACAAACAAAAAGAATGACGACCTTAAATCGTATGGATACGATTATATTAATAACAGAGAAATAAATGCCGTTAAACGCGGAAGAATGACACCAAGTGAGAACAATGTAGAAATACAAACAACAGTTATATACGCAGGTTGGGCTTAATTAAGAAACGAACACTACAGAGAGATATATAAAACATAAAGTCTTTCTTTATTTACGTATTTTCACGTTTACGAAGTAAAGTTCTTCAATATATCTTTCACGGTTGTATATTAATCTGCCCGCAGTTTAAGGCCCATTATAAGTGTTCACAATGAATTTATGTTAATACTAGGCTCTTGTTTTCGCTTTTGGGGTACTAGCGCTTTCAACCTTAATTTCATAAACAAAGTACACCTACGCTTAGCGTCTTGTTCTATACTGATGCGGCAGGTCACTCTGGGCGTATGAAGCGTGCTTCCTCCTCGTAGAAAATTTTTTTCACACGCGATAAACAGTCAGATGGATATCCCGGTCAGGGAAGTAGGTTTAAACGACGTTACTTCTTGCAGTTTGTGCAGTGAGAGGTCGCAGTTCTCTGACTTATAATACCTTGTATTTTGTTATGGAAACCGCTCCAGACAAGGCTTGAAACCACTTGATGATAGGAGCTAAAAATACTATTTAACGGTAAAACAATAGCCAACGATAAGTACTAAATCGATAGATTCCGACTCAGAACAACGCAATTATTATCCCTTTGTCAGAAACATACCTCATGAAATGTAGAAGACTAAAGAACAAAATAAAGGAAGCGAGACTTGCGAGGCTTCTCAAAGTAAACCAAAATCCATTTTCTATTCTCCATCTTGTACTGACCAGTTATCTTAGGAGAACGTGGCTCAACGTGATTATGTCGCTTAGGATGATTCGGAATGGATCTTGCCATTTTATTCTTTTCAATTGGTTTATGATATATTAGATATGCTTAGAACTAGATTTATTTTCTTTAACGCATTTGAATTTATCCTGCATTTATATCAGCCTAGTCGGCCACAAGACTGTTCAATATGTACATGAAAATGGAATTGCATAAAATTTAATGCGAGAGTAAAATGACTCAGTACCACGAAGAATTTGGAAAGGCTGAAACATGGAATATAAATAAATGGAATACATAAAAACTCAGCATACTTATGAAATACATTTTTAAATAGATTTCAGAAGGAGCATAACTCCCTCACACCTACTTAAAATTCATCGAATTGGATTTTAATAAGCTTTAAACTATAATTAGATAACAATAAATGAATAGATTTCAAAACTTTGACCCAAATTGTAAAGAATTTTAAGACTTCGTAATTGTCGAAGACACGGTCTCCATGCATATAAATGTATATAACCTATATTCACACATTATTCTCGCTATGGGAGTATATTTAAAGTGTACATTGAAAGTACTTTCGGGGCCGGGTTCTTGCAGCAAGCAATACTCCTTCAATGACCGTTTTAAGGTCATTGAACAAATATTGATTTACCACTGTTATTTACGGTTATTTTTAGCTACTTGCATCAAGTGGATGTATGCATTCTCCGGAGCGATTCCATAAAATTAATAAAAACATACTAACCCATAAGGTTCGACTGATGTTGTTTCAGTACGCATCCACACTCTGAATGGCACAAGCAAATTAATGCTTTTTTATCGACAACAAGTCATGCAGCACAATCAAATCATACCTTGTGTCTTCAACGCTCAACCCCAATGCTCCTCCATGACTGAGGACCATCCATCGAATATAATTACTGGGGTTTCTCCTCGTCTTCCGATGGCGGCCTCTCTGGGGGAGACAACAAAACAAAAGAAAATCACACGATTTCGAACTTGAACTTGAATACCGCTTCATTCAACAGTTAGTGTTCCCTCCATTTTTCTTAATAGCAGAAAGAATAAAAATTAGGAGCTGCACATTTGGAGAATCGCCCCATAATTTACGTTTTCCATTAATTCATGTTATTTTGTTTGCGTCAGATTGCGTGACATTCTCAAACCACTTCTTTGTTTTTATTATCAATGACGTTATTTCTCGAGGTATTCTTCCAATGGAAAACAATGGTCCTAAACTGGCTGCGGCCTGACTTCCTGTCTGACTTTTATCCTGTTTACGTCCTAACATTTCCTCTGCGAATATAAATCTAGAAATGAGAACTAGCTAACGCACCTTTCATATTTAACACAGTAATTAATTCGAGTTTAAAATGTGGTTCACCCACATGAAGACCCAATGCATAAATAATGTTATTTTAGAAACACTTTTTGTGTATTAGACGACTAATGTTTCTTTGAATTTGAATTCAGCTAAGCATTTCCCATCGATTTATTCAGTTTAATTATCATCCAATGTCAAAATAAGACAACCATTGAATCAAAGACTGTGAAAAAAAGTTTTACTAAGGCAGGTAACTGATTCAATCCATGTAGTTTCACCCTAACTAACTAAAACAAACATAGAAGATTTTATATTAACATATATAATAATAAAGATGTACGTATATTTTGCTTTATTTCAGTGGTTGAAATTATCCACGCATAAATACGAGAACAAATACCCATACGAACTAATTTCATATATTAGTAAATACGCAGGGCTATTCATTATATGAGTATTGAAAAGTTCGTTTAAAGTTGGCCAATCTTGTTCGATGTATATAAATTTACTCACTAGAAAATAAATACTCACGAATTACGAGGCTGCAAGCAACATTTCAGTAAGCCAACAATAATTTGATTTCTAAAATCTATTTACAAAATAAATTTAAGAAATTTAATTATTATTAACTTATTATATATAATCAAGTAAAAGCAATAAATAGGTTAATATTTATTTACCACAAAAATAATTGGCTCGCTGAAAGCTGGCATGCACAATAAAATGTATAATTATTCTCTATATTAACGACGTAAACAGTCGATGCGATGAAATTAAGTATTGAGAAATGGCCCAAGTATAAGCATTTTAAAAACAAATACATGTTTATTGCAATAGAACATAATCCTGGAAAACAGATCAAATGGCTATTCAGAATAAAATAATATAGGACAAACTATCGATAGCAAACTTCAATAATCATACTGACTTCGGGGTATATGTTAGATATATAACTGTATCGTATAGAAATTTAAGATACGTAAAAAGATATACAATATGACGAATATACGTTTGATGGAGTGAATTGAGAAAAGTAAGAAAATAAATGAAAATTAGAAAAGGTGAAATGAGAATAAAAGTGAGAGAGTGATACAGGAACTAGAAAAACGGAAAGAAACGAAAAGAACATAATATATTTAAGTAAATGGAAAGAGCGGTAATTTTTAAGATGCGCCCATGACATTTATGTTATGTTATTTCAAAATTTGGCGTGACAGACAGACAAAATATGTGTTAGACACTTTAGCATGATAATTTGTATTATTTTTGACTACTTTTCCTATCTTAGATGTTATTCTCACCACAATTCGGCCGATCTAACCTCTTAAATTCTCCAAGTGCGTCTCAGCAATTCGAAGATAATTGTGCCAAACTCAGGAATCTGTACAGGATTTCGAATATTACTATTTATTTAAACCACAGGGTTAGATTGGTCGTGTTTCATCAGTCATGAACGAGTAAACGTTTTAAATATTGATTAATTAGATTCTTAATATCGTCTATACCGAAAATAGAACCTTCAACCTTTGAACAGATGAAGATCAAAATGTACTATATGTTTAAATACTACACTTCATTTTCTATGTCTTCGGTTAATGAAGGTGAACTCATTTTTGACTGTCACATAATTCGAACCCCAATAGGTTTACTCAAAGCAGTCGAAGCGCTTACCCATGTGGCCATCACGCATTGCCGTTGACATGGAAGAGTAAATTAATGTCTAAATGTCAAATTCAGCAGGCATATTAGCAAGCTCAACTCAAGAGGCAGAGCATAGAGTATTGTGTTTGTACTATAATTTGCATGCTTGCGTATAACATACTTAAAGTGCTCCATCAAGTTTTGAACAATTATTTATAAATAAATATTATTCAAATTTACCCACATATACATGTGTTTCATGCTACCCTGAACTCATCATATAGAATTGGATAAAACTTGCCAGTCACACGATTTGAACCCCGATAAATAAATATATATATATATATATATATATATATATATATATATATATATATATATTATTTCATGTATCCACATGAAATGTTTAGGGATATATAATATTTTATGTATCGATTTCCAATATTAGTAGAACCATGAACATATATTTCTGGCAATTAAACTACATAGAAGCTTCCGCCTTTTATCCCCGTATGGAACTTTAAAGGTAACATTTAATTTTAGTCTGACGATTCTTTATCGGGAGAAAACACGGAAGCCTCTGTGTAGCTTAATTGCCATGAGTATATTGTCATACCTTACCATATATATATATATATATATATATATATATATATATATATATATATATATATATATATATGTATATATATATATATATGTGTGTGTGTGTGTGTGTATATATACACTCTCCATATATATATATATGTATACATATATATATATATATATATATACATGTATATATATATATATATAGAGAGAGAGAGAGAAAGGGGTAGACATACTATAAACCATTGTTTCGTAAAAGTATTATATTTTTTAGAAACCCATAACAATGTGTATATGAAAAAAAAAACACATTTATTTTCGAAAATTAGAATTTCCCTTGTCAAAACAAATTACTTTTTCTTTTTTTTCCATTTTCATCGTCCGTTATTATGTGGAATTCTGGGTCAGAAAGAACAATCTGGTATGTCGGTTAGCGCGACTATATATATAACATAATATATATATATATATATATATATATATATATATATATATATATATATATATATATATATATATATATATGTTATATATATATATTTTTATATATATATATGTTATACATATATATATATGTTATATAAATATATTATGTTATACATATATATATTTATGTTATATATATATATATATATATATATATATATATATATATATATATATATATATATATATATATATATATGGGAAGAGAAGGATGAAGGTAATCCGACGTGATGGTAAAATGAAAAAGGAAAACCAAAAACTGGATGTTTTTTATGTGTACATCAACGTTTCGTCTTTATTTATAAGACTTCATCAGGATGATGATATAGGGAAAAGATATAATCCTGCAAGGACAGATACATGTAGGGTAGACATGTTGGGAAGAAAAATAAAATAAAATGAAAAATAATGGCAGCGTCTTGCTGGACGTCCGTACTTGTTAGAGAATGAAAATGAGTGGGAGAAAAAAGGGGAAGGGTGGAGGGAGCAAGGACTACTGTGGCTAGCGATGAGAAAAAGAGGTGGGGGATGAGCAGGGGTAAAATGGATGGCAGAGAGAGATTGGAGGAAGAGGTGGAGGGGGTGTTTGCCCAGATGGCTGTGGTCGAGATTGAAGGGGAAGAGTGAGTTGGAATGTTTGTGTGTGGGGGGTGTATGCAGGGAAAATGGGGATGGGTAGAGAGGGAGGGGGGCTGTGATTTTGGTGGATGGGCGAAAGTTATGGTCTTAGAGAGCGTTTGGAGAAATACTACAGTCCAAATAAACTTTCTCATGTTCCAAATATTTCAAATATTCCTCACCCACCCTTTCAATCACCCCCCTCCCCCACCCACTCCAATCCCTCACTCATTGCTATCATTTTCCAAATATTTCAAATATTTCACACCCTATCACGACAAATCCTCCCTCTTCCCCCTCTCATCTATTTTCTCCCATACCTCTTCTTAAATTCCCTCATTTTCTCCAAACGCTCTCTAAGACCATAACTTTCGCCCATCCACCAAAATCACAGCCCCCCCTCCCTTTCTACCCATCCCCATTTTCCCTGCATACACCCCCCACACACAAACATTCCAACTCACTCTTCCCCTTCAATCTCGACCACAGCCATCTGGGCAAACACCCCCTCCCCCTCTTCCTCCAATCTCTCTCTGCCATCCATTTTACCCCTGCTCATCCCCCACCTCTTTCTCTCATCGCCAGCCACAGTAGTCCTTGCTCCCTCCACCCTTCCCCTTTTTTCTCCCACTCATTTTCATTCTCTAACAAGTACGGACGTCCAGCAAGACGCTGCCATTATTTGTCATTTTATTTTATTTTTCTTCCCAACATGTCTACCCTACATGTATCTGTGCTTGCATGATATCTTTTCCCTATATCATCATCCTGATGAAGTCTTATAAATAAAGACGAAACGTTGATGTACACATAAAAAACATCCAGTTTTTGGTTTTCCTTTTTCATTTTACCATATATATATATATATATATATATATATATATATATATATATATATATATATATAAAGGACTACCAAACGCGAAAAGGCGTAAATGTAATTAAAATGTGTTGGCATTTTCGGATCGATAAGGGAGATAGATAGAAATGGGTAAAGAGAAAAGTGTACACAAAAAGAGAAAAATAATTTTAAAAGTATCTTCAAATAAAATAAAGGACCTAATATACAACGTAAATCCATAAGCAGGCGACAGATTCAGTGAAAAAAATGTGACAGAAACTAAAATTCAACTTATTAGAAAAAGCGGTCGAGGATCAGAACCTTTTATGAATGACTTGGGAAGAAGAATTGTGCGCACGTGTTCTGCTAGATTGGTTTGTTAATAAAGTCTGAAGAAAGATTCTACGGATCTGCAAAAATCATTGATCAAAATAAGAAAAAAAAACAATAGTAAAAGCGGGAAGAAAATGTCAAAAATTTGCTGAAAAGGTAGATGCAAAAAGTTGGGAAGGATGGCTATTCAATAGTATCGTAAGACTTGTAGGATATAAGGCATAAAAAAGAAGATGACGTATAAAAGCAAGTCGGTGATTTGCGAAAGAGAAGAAGCGGAACGATCTTTTTCTTTTTAGTCGTCTTTATGATGGATGAGGTGTCGGTCTTGTTCACAAAAGCCAGCCGCGAAATAAACGATATTTCTAAATACGTGAAACGAAAAAAAAGAAATGTTGACAAAACAACAATGATGCATGCAAAAAAGCTGAAGTAATTACGCAAGCAGTGTGTATGTAACAAAATAATGAAAAAAGATTACTATTGGAGTACCAGTTTGAAGGATAGCTCCAAATATACGAGGAGGCAACTCGTAGCTTATTAAAGCCACTTGAGAATTTGACAGACAAAATATTATCAAAAGATTTGCTTTTCCTGTTTGTATCAACCATTTCAATCGCAGAAAAGGAATCAAAATATTATCAACAGATGTGCTTTTCCTGTTTGTATCAACCATTTCAATCGCAGAAAAGGAATCAAGATATTTCGAGGAAAACACATTTCTTAGATAGAATATCTACTTTGCTGTTTCGTCTTACCTTACACTCGTCGGTATGAATGACGTAACTGTATCGCCTGTCTGACGATTCGAACCACGGATAAAAGTATTTGAACCCTGCTTCTTACTGCTAGGCCGTCGTGACGATTACGATTTAAAATACGAGCAAAATACGTCTTGTATCTTATACACACATATAATGAGATTCAGTGAGTGTTCCAATCTTTTAAAGGGAAGAAGTTAACAAAATTTCCAGATTTTAATCTTCAAATTAATTTCTCTTTAAGTGCGCAATTACCTGGAGAAAATATTATTTTTCTTTAATAAATAAATATTTTAAATAACCATAGACATATATATATATATATATATATATATATATATATATATATATATATATATATATATGTTTCGTGTTACCTCATACACGTCATTATGGATGACGTAATCGGACGATTCAAACCCATGTATACATATATTTAACCTGTAACTTACCGCTCAACCATCGTGACGATCACGCTTTCTGTAACTAATGTGACACCGTATTAAGAATCTCGACCGGCACCACATTATAAGGCAGGCACATTTTGAGTATTGGCTTTAATTCCATCAACAACCCCTCCACGATTTATGTTTACTGTTAGAGTTTATAAAGGGTATACATTTGTATCCTCACTATCGTTAGTTAGCTGTTAGAAATCATGATGGTTAGTCATATTCCAAAGTTGGGATGGTGATTTCAAGAATATTGCAGAATTAGAAATTTCTTTAATTTCAAGATCATTGATTTATACTTCATATAACTCAATCGATACTCTATTTGATTTTCTGGAAATATAAGGTTTTTATCAATCTAAAACGGCACAGACGAACATGCAATGTAATTTTAATTGTGAACCCAATTCTTTACAGATTTTAACTGGAGTATTACGTCTCAGAAGGAACCGTAGCATTCGTTTATCCAAAACGTGTAAGTACAGTTGGTCGCAATAAACTCACCATATGCTTAAAAGAACGCCCGAGTTGTTAAAACCTATGGCGGTAAGGCAAAGTGAAACTCTGCAAATAAAGAATAATTTAATTAAGTATCGGATAGTTTTGATTTTCTTTCGTATATTACAGAACTGTTGGTCAGATTGCTAATAAAAAAGTCAGATTGCTCGACCTACACACACACACACACCCACACATACACACACCCACACATATATATATATTTCAGTTCGTATTGTTATAGAATAGCTTCACTAAAAAACGTTGACCGATAGATTGCACAACAGCCGAACACGTGCAACACAATGAGACGTTTGTAGTTGCTTTTGTTTTTTTTCTGAAAATTAATATTTGGATGGCATGAAGAGAGCTAGAGGTGGTGGGCTTGTTTTCTGTCTGTGTGAGGGAAGTATGCCCTTACAAATGCTTGAAGGTACTTCGAAAACATTGAGATTCCAACATCGTCAAATTCTTTTACGCAATTACACTCATATTATATCTGACAACTGCGATGTCTGATTAGGTCGTAAATTTCCTGCTTTCGTCTCGCCATTTTTATTACTCAAGTAGACGGAAGAGTTGAGAAGTATAAAAATGTACGCTGATATTTTTTACTTGGTTGTCGGCTATATTTTGATATATTTTAAATTTCTAAATCATAACGAGAGATATTTTCGTTCGATCAAGTTTGAGTTAGATGTTGTGTCCGTATGTCAGTTAGTCACCTTACATTTGAAATACGCACTAATACCAACTGCAACATCTGGGATGTGGCGGACAAAGCACATTTTCTGTCCATGACAGAGCACCAAATCTACTTCGCCAAAATATGCAGGTGATCTCTAGTTTTCCTCTCTCGTTGTTTCCTCGAAGTTTAGTTGCAATCTCTGGTTCATCATTGTAAGACACTCAGAGGAAGAATACGTCTCCCTAACTGAATTGCAAAGAACTTTACTCTCTTCCTCCGATCGCCCAACATCAAACGAACTTTAAATAGATTATTTGGAAGAAATTTTCATCTGTGGTACACATCACCGTGGGATTGCTTCCTGGAATGCTATGGCCGTCTTCATATCCAATGTTAAGGAATACTCGCCATAAACCACTCTCATAAGAAATCAATCTTTTCCATCCCATTCATAATTTTTAATCCTTTCATAATATTCATCATCATTTAATTGGCAATCTATTTGTATTTATAAGCCTTATTATCGAGTGGCTCCATGCCTTGATAATTCGTAACACATTCGTATAAAAGTGATATACTTTTCATTGATATGTCATGTTTACGTTTGGTATAGCGTTTCTTTGTTGTGCTAAACATTGTAATAACATTTTTACATACGTCTACACGTATATATAAGATGTTATATCCGTCCGAATATACAAAACTAACACTATTCATCGCAACAGTCTTTCTTAGACAACATCCGAAACAACATTAATGCAATCATATATTCCGATATAGAAAAATAGAATAAGAATGGATAAATATTTTAAGTGGCGTTGGATAGTATGGAGATAAACATAGAACCATGAGTTAAAAATCAAAAGACTGGAAACCAAAGTCAGGGATCACAGATTAATTAGTTGGTTGTAATCGGATAGAATTTGTTTTGACGCGAGGTGAGCACACAGGAAAGCTGATTTTCTCTCTTTCTATTTATGTATCTATTTATCAATCCATATGTATTAAAGTTATGATTACAATTGTAAATATACATGTCGAATAACAAACCAGCGTTGCCTATGAGTCTTTTTTTTTTTTCATTATACTCATATATTTTTGAATAAGGTACGTGACTGGAAATATTGTGGTAGCCTACATGTGGTAAACAGTTTAATATAGAAAGGAAGATACGTGTTGTTAGGTACCATTCAACCAATGCATGTGACGTTACGCCATGCGACAACAAGACTTTAAAATAGTAAATATTAACGAATTATTTAAACCGTTTTAGCTATACGAAGCAAATATAATAATTCAAAATTGTTATAAAAATAATAAAAGAAATAATTTAGCAGTATTAATATTTAGTATCAGTAGCTCCATTTTCTGCGACAATTGTTGTTGTTCATTTCAATTTCTGTGTGCTGCTGATAATAAAGATGGAATCCGTTAGAAAAAGTCTAGTCGTATTAATATTTTCTGAAAGGAATTAAATCAATTTAAAATATATTGTTCTTAATAACATAGACAAACGGTAAATAAAAATGGCTATTCAGAATGAAATATTGAGTTTGTCTTATTACAACAAATATACTGACATAATTTGATATTATTATTGTAATTTGATAGCCTACGCAACACATACCCATACATATATATATGTCTGGATATGTGTTACGTAAGCTATATATATATATATATATATATATATATATATATATATATATATATATATATGTGTGTGTGTGTGTGGGTGTGTGTGTGTGTGAGTGTGTATTATTTATAAATGTCGACATATATACGCATACATATATATATGAATTAATGAAGTAATTAATCTGATGTATGAAAAACAATCGCTCACGTAGAATGTATGTATGTTTAAATGTGTTTACATTTTACTGCCTGCAACTATTTTTGACATTTACTCAATTGTTTCCTCTATTTAGACAAAATGTATACATATTATTTAAGTAAACGTTGTTGATTGAAATTCTTTGATCGGTTTATCTCGATAGAATATAAAAAGGAACGTTAATCGAAGCATCAATGGATCACTTTATTAGCATATTGATCAATTTATAGGATTATATATATATTCCGAAAGAGTCTGTAACTAATCGATCTGAAATACATTATTATACCAACAATATCATATATATATATATATATATATATATATATATATATATATATATATATATATGTGTGTCTAAAACTTATCCGACCTTAGGCCAGACGAAATATTTTAAATACATGACGGGGTTAGGACCATAGTCCCCTTCAAAGTAGGCCCCTTGTTCTTTCACACACTTAGCCCATCGATCCATCCACTGAAGAAACACCTCTGAAAGTCTTGTATTTGAATGGTTTTCATCTCCGCCGTCGCGTTAGATTCAGCAGGTGTTTGGAGAAGATGCGATGAGTTTAACACAACTTAAGGAGTTGTTCAACCGATTAAAAAAAATAGCCGCACATCAACGGAGAGTGACCAACGTTTTGGCAGGCCCCAAACTGCTTGGAGTGCATCTGTTATTGAGAGGGTGCGAAAAAAGAGATAATGCGGAACACGACGGCGGAGATGAACACCATTCTATAAGAAGACTTCCAGAGGTATTTCCGACAGTAGTGTGATCAGTGGGCTAAGTGTGTGCAAGTATAAAGGACCTACTAAAAAGGTGATTAGGGTCCAAACCTCGTCACGTATTTGAAATATTTTTTCTGGCTTAATGTCGAATACTTTTAGACATACCTCGTATATATATATATATATATATATATATATATATATATATATATATATAGTATTAAAATAAACTATAAATAGTTTTAATGTTAAACTTCGTCATTCTTTTTATATGTCGTTTCTGTATACAACGTGTCATAGTCTAATATTCAAATTCAAATAGAAAAATATGTTTTCAATTCAGAGGTATCATTACTGATGTTTAAACTAAATAAAGTCTCTTGTTAAATAGATTTTTATTCATTAGTTATGCTGTATTATAAGGAACGTACCCTTTTATCTACATGTATATATGCATATGTTTGCATCAACGACTTAAATGAAAAAAAAGAAGCAATTAAAGGCTGGTATAAATAAAAATCAACCGCTAGAATAGTTACTGGTTTCTTCGGCATCAACACACACTTCAAGAAAAACAAGGAACCCGGTCTAATATCCCGTTTGATTTTATATTCCTTAGTGTGTTTATTGTTTTTTCTTTCAGATTTTCATACATTCTGTCTCCGTACCATTTTATCGTATGATATATGGCGTATTTCATCCTCATATGAATATCTAGATATATATTTGTGTGCCACGCGTATTTGGCTGAACATTTCCCGTGTGCGTTTGCTTGTATTTCTATGCTTATGGCTAATGTGCTGGTCTCGTTATGTGTTTTCTTTTGATTCCTTTTGTGCGTGAATGAGTATATTAATGTTTGTTGTGAGATATGGTTGTGTCTTGTCTGATTATATTGGTGTTGATGTTAGATCACGCTGTCATAATTATTTTAACATTTTAATAACTTGACATTTTATTTCGTTCCTTTTCTATTTTATGTTTAAATTTTGATACACAATAATGTTTTCTTGAATTTAAAATTTTGAATGTATTTTGATTATGAATGTGAAACATTTTGTTGTAGAATTTTTTTCCATGTATTAATTTGCATTTTTCTCGTTGTTTTGGTGTATTTTAATTCTACTTTATGACTTTATATATTAGTTTTATACTGTGTGTTTGGGTAATTGTAGTATTTTTCTTTCTTTTTATATCTACTTAGTTGTATCGTTTTTAATTCAGTTGTTTTATGTCCTGTGTTTTGAGTCTAGCTTGCTTAGACGCTATTAGTTGTCATGCCTCTATTTGGATATTATTCTGATGCTTTAGTAGAGTGTTCCGTGTTGGGACCTTTTATTATAGAGACTTTTTTCTGTAGACGTGGAATACGTCGCTTTTATGTATTGTTGTATGCTTACATTAATCTAATAGCTGATTGTTGAGGTGATGTATTTTCTTTATATCCAATTGTGGCTCGCTAATGTTGTGTTGATAATGTCGATTTTGTAGTTTAATGAGAGGGTATGCATATGTATAGACTTCATTTCGAGTTTAATTTTCTCACGCCAATATTGTGTTTTCTGAGATTCTGCATTTGAACTTCAGCTTTGTATATTACATTAGCCTGGGTGCGAGATCATTGTGTCGAGTACAACTAGTATGTCTACGGTTGTAGGTTGCATTTTCGTTTTTATGAGTACTTGGATGTGTTTGTCATATTTTGGGCATTAAGTTAATAATTATTTCTCGTATTATTTATGTAGATGATGAGCTGATTTTAATGTAATTTTTGCGAATAATTTTGTAAAACGTGTCTGATTTGGAGAAGGGTTTTCTACTGCGGTATTATTTGCCGATGTTGGCGGTGCTATTTTATTTTATGAACTGTTCCATTAAAAAGATGAGTAGTGGCTGTAATCAAGGATTTTCCTACTTAGACGATTACCTCATTTTTTTACAAACACTGAAGATAACAGCCCCGAGGAATAAATGCTTTAGAAAGGTGAACATTATTATAAATATATTGGTGGAAGGCCGACACAATAGTATGCTGGTTATGATAAAAAAAGAAAGATTTTTAGTGAATGGTGGGAATCTGTTTATCCTACATTTGATGCGGTTTAGCTAAAATTATTACACACACCCACACACCCACACACACACATATATATATATATATATATATATATTAAAATAGTTGAAATATAGAAATAATATAAATAACAATACTTAATCTAAGAAAAATGTCAAATAATAATTGTACATGATTCAAAGAATATAAGACACTTAACACAGCGTACTATATTATCCGTATTTAATGAAAGCTTTCCGATTCATACCTTTCCCAAGTAATACTATAGCTTTGTTTATAAAGAAATATCAGGTTGTATTCAAACATTTTTAGCTGATACCAATGTCAACATCGGCTACCATTGAGCAACCGCGAAATTGGATGGAAAATGTTAATTCCAAGATTAAAGACGAACAAAGAAAAAACATTTGCGCTTTAAGAGACAAGGGGAAAGATAGCGAGAGAAAGGAGTAAGAAAAAATCGGGGGAAATACCAATAGAATGAGGATAATGGAGAAGAGAAAATAAAGAGGAATATATAGATCACGGAATACGAGCATAAAGATTAAGAATTAATCATAAAAGTCAAGAAAGGCATAAACACAAACATACACTTATATATATATATATATATATATATATATATATATATATATATATATATATATATATATATATATAGATATATATATATATACATGAAGGACAGGGTGAATGAAAACAATTAAACATAGGAAAAAATGTAAACGCGAAAAATCTTTCCTCTATTCTGTCTTTCTACATGACTTTTCATTTCAGATTAGGTGTATTGTATCCTCTAATAGTACCCGGTTCACAGATACCCCTAGAATCTGTAGACGTTCACCTAACCCTATTAGGCCAGGAAAGATGGGCATGTGATAACGGAGAAATTAAATTATGTTTTCACTGAAAGCTGCGAGCATAGACATCGAAACATTCGATAGAACTCAACAAATGTTCATTTTAAATCTTTCCGATAGTGATAAACTTTAATTTTACTTTGAAGGGGTTTATAATAAGATTACATTATTTTACATATTTTACCTACGCACGACTTCGTTTAAGCTCATTGCTTTCATCAGCGAAATAACAATCTCAGACAGTCATAGAGTGCGAACCCGGTTCACAGATACACCTTTAATATATATATATATATATATATATATATATATATATATATATATATATATATATATATATATATATATATATAAATCTATATATATATATATTTGCGTGCATATATATAAGTTTCATCAAATCTCAAGATAGCGGGGTGGTAAACGCCTTCTGAGTTTGAAACCAATGGCACTGATGTTGTACTGATTTTTAGGTAGCAAATAATATATATATATATATATATATATATATATATATATATATATATATATATATATATATATATATATATATATATATACTGCAAACCCGTAGGGGTAAGAGCGCCGATTGTCAACTCGATGGTTCGGTTTCAATCCCGGCTTGATGCACTAACTGGTCTAGCCGCACTGAAGAGTTGCGATACAGCGAAACAGTATGTATGTGGATGACTATATATATATATATATATATATATATATATATATATATATATATATATATATATATATATATATATATATAAATACCCTATAGTGCAAAACGACGGCCCCGAACTTATATGCTTTACTAACATCCACCAAAATAGACTGTAGTCATGCATACTAATCTCTCAAACAACACAATAGACAAAATGAATTGAATCCTCATAAACTCTGATTTAAAGACTCAACAAGACGTATGCAATATCAAATTAAAATCATTCTGAGATGCAAAACCCACATCTCAGGACTGAATAAATATTTGAGATATTTGGATGATATTTATTCTAGAACACAAAAAATGAACAATAACAGTTTATTTACAGTGGAGGTAATTTCCTAAATTTTCTCATATTTTCACTTTTTGATACTCTCATAACTTTCGTATATATATATATACATATAGAATTATAAAAAGAAAAAACTATACACACATTAAGGTTGTACACATTATAACTTATTTCGACCCCTTAATTAGGTCTCCTCAGATGTATAAACAACCACGTCACGTGGTTTTTTGACGTGGTTGTTTATACATCTGAGGAGACCTAATTAAGGGGTCGAAATAAGTTATAATGTGTACAACCTTAATGTGTGTATAGTTTTTTCTTTTTATAATTCTGTTTTGCTTTGTTTAAATTACATTGAGCTCTGTTATTCAGATTCTCAACACAAAATTGAAATCTACACACTATATATATATATATATATATATATATATATATATATATATATATATATATATATATATATATGCACTGATAAGGTTGTTAGCTCGAAACGATATCGTCTATAAGTAAAAACACATCAATATTTAATTAAACATATTTATAGTAAATACCACCTTAAGATTTATAGTCTTAAAAGTAGCACCCTGTTTAAAATTACAATATTGTTGTAATCCTGCGAGCGTAAACCACATTACACCGTCTGAGTAAGTGTATCTAAATTTCAATTACTATATGTTAGTATATGTCGCGGCCGTGTCTTTTTGGGCGTCAGCCTCGTCATTCTAGGCTGATCTACGGACTATGTTCGAGACCATACGCCCACCTGAATCCACCCCTCCTGCAGTGAAGAGTTTTTCTCTGCCTACATCTTTTCAGGGAATGGGTCGAACACAATCCCCGATTCCGCTCCACCCTCCATAGCAATTACATTCTGGCTAAAAATGTGTTGCATAAAAGATCAAATTCCGTTTTGTCTTCTGTCCCGTCTCTCCTCTCCCCGCGCCGAACAGTTAAAGATTTTAACATTTTAGTATTCTTCAGCCATTTATGTTTTGGAAAATGTCACCCACATTGCGGACTTCTTTAGGTGTGAAGATTCAAGAGGCGGTCAGAGATATGTGGATGGACATACACTACGCATATGTAAGCATTTCTACATCGTATCAACTGTGCTTTTTTCATGCTATCACAACTACGGTTTAAATTAACAAATTTTAAAATTGATTTTAGGAAATTTTTATTCTTTTTACTCTGTGCTAAATGAGAATTTATTCCGAAAAAACTTATATGCATTATTTGACTTAAAATAAACTGTTTGCATTTATGAATTGCTTTAAAAATCTCAGTTACTGTCTTATTTTATTCATTCATATAAACATTATTTTAAGCTTATTTATGAGGTGTCCGCATGTGTATACTAGCACAACCCGCGAACGTCTAACACTGTAAACCACTATGACACTTCCTGCGCCTCCCGGGAAAGTGTACTTTAATTTCAATTACTGTCTGTGTTGATTTATCGCTGCTGCGGGATACTGAGCGTTTGTCTTGTGATTCTAGACTGAATTTACAAACGGCGATCGAGACCAAGCTAGCGCCTGCAATCGCTACTGATGCACTGGTGAGGTGAAACACCATGAAACGATATCTTCTGTAGGCGTAAAAACACTTTATTTTTAAATAAATATTAGATATATATATATATTTATAAATATATATATATATATATATATATATATATATATATATATATATATATATATATGTAAAAATAAAAATAGAATTCGCATTCTTTGTATAAATTTGAAAACTTTTCCGTTTTTAATTAAAGTTCACCAACCGATTGATAATGGTCGTACTTTAAACGACTGAAATATATCGGTAGAACTATGCAACATGAGTTTCTGAGTTTATTTTTGTTAGCTGTTGAATATCTTATCCTTTATTCCATTTTTATTTTTACATTTTGTCCGAAACTTTGTTTCTTTTTTCCTCATATATATATATATATATATATATATATATATATATATATATATATATATATATATATATATATATAACGTTAACTGTTTATGATTTTATTATTTTATAATTTTATGATTTTATAACGCGTTTCGAGCATCTTGTCTCCCTTCAGATATCATTTTCATTTAAAAGAAATGGGTTTTGTTTTTAAGAGTTTAACTTTTCTACCCATGCGTGTGCGATTGTGTGTGTCCATGTGTATACATATACATGCATACATATATATATATATATATATATATATATATATATATATGCAAAGACGTGTGGTATGCATCTATTCGATGTATGTGGATGCGTGCATACACACGTGTGCGCGTGCATATGGATGCATGTCTATATACGTACACACATTCGTTATTATATAAATGCAGATGTATGTGATCGTTATGTTGTGTGAGTTGACTTATGATCTGTTCAATGGTGGGTTGAATTTAAATATAAAGTTTTTTTCTGTTGTGAGGAGATATGGATAGTCATGAGTTTGAAAGATAAGCATGATCTGGAATTTACCTCTGCTGCATAAGTCTATATGTTGTGAAACAAATAATTTTCTGTTTTCTGGGATTGCTATGTCGCTTTTATGTAAAACAACTCTATCGTTAAGTGTTTTGGTGGCGCCTATATGTGATTCATTGTATTATATGCATTCTAGTATATACATTACATTTTTGGGTGTCCAGTTTAAGTCATTTTTTATTTTGTATGCTTGTGTTGTATTTTTCAATGTGTATGAGTTCCCGTCTATTATTATGTCACACACTCTACATCTTTCTTTATTGCATTTTGTGCCCCCTTCAATTATGTGTTGATTGAGTTTGGATGAGGTTAAAATATGTTTGAGTTTTTTTGGTTGGCATTTGCTTTTTATTATTTTCGTATTTTTTTAGTATGTGGTTTAGTTTATTGTTTGGTTGAGTAGAGGTAGATTTCTTGTTATCTCTGTGAATAATTCTGGATATATATATATATATATATATATATATATATATATATATATATATATATATATGCCAGTAAATTCTGGAAATACATTTGCAAAAAATCATTAAAAAGATACAATACATGTTTCGGCCTTCCTCAATCACATATATTCTCGTGATATACAGAATATAAAAAATATCAATTTTTTGGACGAGGTGTCATCAGTGCTTATAAAAAGTTCGCCCACCGAGCTGGAAAAAGTAAGGTGCAGGCAGTAGTCATTTATTAATATTTGTTTATTTTTATCTATTATGTTTTATAAGAAAAATAGAATAAAACTATAATTATTTTTTATTCTATCTTTCATATATTTTTTATTTGATATTTGGCGTTTCTATATTTTATCGTTAAACATCGAAGAACCATACGGCAACATCCTTACAAATATATATATATATATATATATATATATATATATATATATATATATATATATATATATATGTATATATATATATTGTCAATAATGTATCTGTATATAAGTAAATAGAATTATACTCATTTTAGTCAGTAAACGTTAACAAAAAGTTACGTTTGACCGATAGATTCCCAGACAGAAATAGGCTGATACAACCTAATACACGTCGAATACATAATAATCTCGTAAAATTGGAAGGATAAGTTAACGAAAGTGACAAAGCAACATTTTACCTTCCCCCTTTATATAATTCATGTTGTTATTATTTATAATTTTCAGACTGGTATATTTATCTTGATTGCTGTTCGAAGAAAATTTCAGCCATTGATGCCATCGGTCCTTTTTCGCAAGAATCGTCATTAAAATTTGAACACAACGTTCGCCGTCTGTTCGCCGTCTGCTGCATGACTTATGATTTCAGTGAACTTGTTAAAACCGCTTTAGTCGTGTGTTCTTGTGGAACGTTACATTGAATTCATGAAGGTTATAGATAGTAAATTAGGTCAGGATACGGTCAAGCTAAGGAAACACGACCAAAAAAGAAAAGATGAAGTGCAGTATCAGAATAGATACTACACTTTACAGTCAAAGGGAAACGCTTCCAGATTCCTTGCAAATTTCGAATAATAACGAAGAGAGTGATTCTTTATTGACTACAAAGTAAATATGAAAATTGCTGACATATTTAGAATGGACCAAAATGGCATCTGGTTGATTTAATTTCGCAATTAAATTTTTTGTAGATGTGCAGCTTTGTACAAAATAGACAGCATGATGAAGAGTAGAAAGTTTACTATGCACATTAAACAGAAAGTGTTCAACGAATACATCATGGTTGTTATGACATATGGTGGCAAAACATGGGCACTAAATAATGCAGAGATAGAAAAGCTAACAGTGGCACAACGCAAAATAGAACGCATTATACTTGGCATCATTCTACGTGAAAAAGAAACACCTGGATTAGACAGCAAAGTGGATAAAAATGACATTATCATTGCCATACGAACGACTAAACATAAATGTACAGGTAATACCTCAAGATCTATAGACATCTAGAGTAACAGAATGGATCTCGATACAATGGAAAAGACCAAAAAGAAAACACAAACACTCGGTGTAGAGACGATCTTGATAGCCACCTAGGTCATACGCGGCTATGCCTAGCCAGGCACAAAACAACGTAGAAGGAAACCAGAGAATGTTTCCTCTTCAGAAGTGATCAAAATCCTTGATAATGATACTGATGATGATGATGATGATGATGATGATGATGATGATGATGATGATGATGATGATGATGATGATTTTATTAACTTTCACTTTAGTTTACACTATTGTTTTTATTTCAATAAGGATTCTATTAATAATAATCGGCTGAATACGTTCTTATGCGCAATAGCAGCTGCGCAGGTTGAAATGAAACATTGGGTAAGTGGGACTTCTCATAGAATTTCCATTTGATGACATTCGCTTCTATGCCCGCTTTGACATATTCAGTTACCTCATTTGCGCACTGTTCAACTAGGTCTTACTCAATGAACGTCTCTGATGTAAAAATGTCAGTATCCGTTTCCATGTCCTGAATTTCATAAAACCTCTAGACACCTCCAAAGCATGCGAGCCTTATCTTATCCCTGTTATATGAATACATAAATCTTCTGTTGATGTGACCCATGTCTTCTCCAAACTCTAC